>VDFB02062862.1:0-38646 GCA_007258455.2 Sequoia sempervirens
TTTGCAATCAAATATGATCACTTGAAAGTGTCACAAATTTTCTTGGGCCAAATCATAAAATCCCATGGACCAAGTAATTTGTGTGAATTAAATATTTGATTAGATCTTAGTGACAAGAACATCAAGAAATTCTTTATAGTTTAACAAATATACCATCATAGGGTACTTTTCGACACCATCATTTTCTCATTGCTCACAGTTTTACAAAGTTAGAGAATAGCTTAGAAGGTTGATAATAGGTTCTAAGTGGCTCTTCTCAATTTTGACATGTTAATTTTAGAATATATCGTCTAGATGCAAGAACAATGAGTTCACAAATTTGAATTTGTAATTATTTAAAGGTTCAACACATGGCCACAAGTAAATTTCACCATGCCAAATTTGTGTTGCTCAATTAATTAAATTGCTCAATCGGTGATAGTGTGAAGTCATAATATTTAAATTTTCATTTAACATTCAATGATGTTTGCATGGAATCATTGGTGATTATTTAAAAATTGGTTGATGTGTTTGTTAGTCATAGAGTTTGAGGTGATTCAAATCATAGAATTAAAATTTTCATATTTCCACAAGCTTTTCTCTTGATTGCTAATTTTTCTAAGTTTGAAATTTAATCAATCACTAGTTTTGTTTAAGTTGTTGGTACTTCAATAAATGTTTACACATTTCCTAAGGCCTATAACCTCTCGCTACCAAAGCCCTACAATATAAAAAGTTAAATGCCAAAATTAAAAGCAAAAGTCCTCTTAAAGTCCAAAAAGCAAACTCCATGACACTTAGGGAAGTCCAAAATGCCTTAACTTCCTTGCATCACCTTGGAACCCACAATCCCACAAGACATATAAAAAAAAAGAAATGGTGGTATGAAAATCCCTTTATACATACAAAAAATAAAAGTGTTGAGGGATATAAGGAAAAGTGGTCCTTAGTTGCCCTTTCCCCATGCATACTAAAGTTCCACAAAGCTATTTTTTTAAAGGAAAGAAACAAAAAGGCTATGTGGACTTTCTATGCTTTAACAAACATACAAAAAACTCTAGACTTCCCCATGACCTCTACATTCCCACAAAAAACTTAACACACTAAAAAAATGTTATATCTTATAACACCATGATTAAAGGATTTTTTCAAAATGGATTTGTTGCCAAGATGTTAGAAGTTTTGATGAGCATATGATGATACTAAGAGGGGCAGGGGGGAGGAGGGGGAGTGAGGGGAGAGTGAATCAGTATCTAACAATCTTTTACTTTTCAAAACTTAGCCAAACACAATAAAATCATTCAAGTAAGATCTAGCAATTTAGAATACAATGATAACACACGATTTATGTGGAAACCCTTTCAGGAGAAAACCATGACACAATATTATATATATATTGTAGATTAATCTTCTTCTTGTAGGCTCCAACCTACTATCAAAGTCTCCAATCTCTATACAAACTAAGCTCCAACTCAGCAAGAGGCTCCAACCTCTATTTGGGCTTCAACCCTTTTAATTCTCTTTACAATATGCTCTTATTTTTCACATATATTCATTATATATATTTGCAATTTTCTTTCACACACATGCTGCATATAATCTTTAATATGAATTTGATATAGTCTTCATTTCTACCCATTTTATCCCTTTTTTAATTTTCTATTTTACTCATAAATAAATCATTAAATTGTTTGTTGCTTTTGACTCCCAATCCTCCATTTAGGTTTATTATTAAAGGAGAAACTAGTTGTTGATTGGTATTTGGTTAAGTATGTGTATTGCACATTGATATGTTTATTAGAAGAGTTTGGGTACCAAAAGACTGGGGTGAGAAGAAAAGGAAGAAAGCCCTAGGTGAAGTATCACGGGGAAAAGTAGAGAAATGATAGAAAGATGCAACAACATTCTGGAAAAGAGAGTCTTAAGAAGAGAGAAAAGTTGAAAGAAAACACGGAAAAGCAAAATGCAAAGTTTGAAAGGGAGATGTTAGAGTTAAGAAGAGATTTGGAGAAATGTAAGGTCGAAATGAAGCAATGGATTGAAGAAAGAAGCCAAGATTACGTTTGGTATTATCTAATGAAAAAGAATGTGAAGTGGCTTGTGAAGATGATTGTGAGAAGAAGGAAAAGGATGAATGCCTTGAGAAGAAAAGATGAAGATATAGGAGGATCCAACCAAAGTTGGGACAACAGAGAGTTTCCAAGTAAGAAACATGAACAGGAAGAGATGCAGGAAGTTCACATTGTAAAGGGCTTGAAGAAAAACAAGGAAGAAGTGCAGAAAGAAGCACTCAAAAGGAGAAGTAAAGAAGAGAGGAAGGTGTCCATGCAGGAGGCACTCATTAAGACATTTTGGTCTTTGGTTTTATTAGCTAATGTTGTGTTTAAGTATGTGTATGCAGGTATGAGCAACCTTGTGGGAAATTTCAAGAATAAGACCTTCAAGATGATGAAATACAGAGCAAGAGAAGTACCTGAAGAAAGAGTTGAAGTTGAGAACAAGAGGAGATTAGTTGCAACAATATGTCAAGAAAAGTTTGTAGCAGTGGTACATGGAAAAGTACCCGAGGATGAAGAAAATTTAATGCTAAAGTTTTGTAGTTTGATAAAGAAGATGTGAAAGAAACCCCATAGTCTCATGATGCCTATGAAGAGGAAAAGTTGGAAAACAATGAAGCCAATGATGGAAGCAATTCGGGACAGTGGGTAAAAGGAAGTTACAATACTAATTTTGGTTATGTAAGTGGAAGTAAAAATGTTAGTTTTGATCATTTATGTAGAAGAAAGAATGTGGATAAGCAAGTTGATAAAGAGAGAAGGAAATTGGTAAATCATGGGTATATAATTCCAAGTTGGAAAAGGATACTGGTTGCTAAGGGGAAGTAGTTAAAATACAAAGAAGGTGCTTTTGATAATAGGGAAAAATTTAGTGGTGAATCTTCGCCAATTGGCGATAATTGAAATCGAGACCTCCAGAAATGGCAAATAGTACAAGCTAAAAAGGATGTAGAATCACCAGGTTTTTACAAAAAAATAATTTTATCTTGATTAATTCGCCTATGCATTATTTTTTAAACGACGTATCATTGGAACTGATTCACCAGTAGTTTATACTCTAATTACAAATATTAATTATATTCACCAGTAATATTATATTCCTACCATTAATTTTGGGGCAATATCACCACTAATAATAAATTACCATTTCATTTTAGTAATATTTTATCCTTGAATAGGGATTTTATCTATTGCCATCGATTAGCTTTTTAATCGGATGGTTGTAGGTTGATTTTGTGAGTTTATATGCACGTGCATTTTAAAAGGCTTGTTGAGGCTTGGAATTTGTTTTGGGCCACATGATTAGATTTAATCGTGTGGCCCAAAACAAATTTCGGGCCTCAACAAACCTTTTAAAAGGCACATGCATATAAACTCACAGAATCAACCTACAACCATCTGATTAAAAAGCTAATCAATGGTCATAATTTCACTTTTCATATAGTCTTTTTTTTTAAAAGTGAGAATTTAAGAAAATGCTTAATCCGTGTGTGCTCCAATGCATTTTCAATAGTGAATTTATGCTTGTATCATGACATAAGCACGTCAGGGCCATTGTCCCCGGGCCTCGCAAGGGGGTGTTTCCCCCTTGACCCCCACAAGTGGGTCTGCCCCCTTGATCCCATCGGTGGCTACCGCCCCCGAGCCCCTACTTCAATATTACAAAAGACAAAAAAAATATGGGGGAACTGGGCCGACCAACTATGCAATTTTTTAAAGGAGAGATTCACCATTGTAATTAATATTTTTAGTGATTATTCGCTAGGATTCGCCATTGTGATTATTATTTTTTCCAATTATTCATTAAGATTCGCCAGGATTTTACAATTTTTTAAATAATGTGTTATAGATTCGCTAGGAAAATTAATATTTTTTTCAAATAAAAGGTAAGATTCGCCAGGATTTTACACCTTCACCGAGGGGGGGGTTTCTTAAAGTTATCCCTGTTTGATAATATTTGTATTAACAAGAAGGTACAAAGTGTGGAATATATGCTAAGGAACAGGTGGAAACCAGAATTTAAGATGAGTTGGAAAGAAAGGAGGCATGGAGAAGACCTTTTAAGGTTGAAAACAGAGCATGAATTAAGAAGAATAAGTGCAACAACGAAGAGACAACAGTCAAATGATATGATAAGTAAAGTGTGGGTTGTGAAGCATGTCACAAAAAAAAATTGTGTTGCTGCAAGGCATAATGATTAGGAGAAAAAGTTCAAGAGTTGGAGATATGAAGAAGAGGCCAAGGCCAATGAACAAGGAGACGTGGTAGAGGATGGGAAAGAAGATAAAGGCCAAAAGCATGCAATAGAATTTTAGAAGAAGAAGCATGGTCCATGCAAGTTAAAAGGTAGGCAATCTAACTTTGGTGATGATGCTTTTGAGGCTTTGAACAAAATTTATGGATAAGAGTTCAACATGTGGAGGATGGTAGATGAGAAGAACAGGAGGAGTAAATATCAAAATAAAAAGGAAGGTAAACATAGGTAGATTGAAAAGTTTAGAATGAACAAAAGAAAATTTAGAATGGATGTGAATGAGGAATTAAATAAGAGCAATAAAATACAAGAATGTACATCAGACACAAGGATACAAAAAGATGATACAAATGAAGAACTAGAAGTTGACATCAGGGAAGCAATAGAAGACAACAAAATTCATGATGAAGAGAGAACAAAGGGATAATTGAATAAGAGAACAACATAAATTAAGGCAACTTATGTTGGAGCAATAGTGATAAAAAAGGGTGAAGTCAAACAAGAGTATGAAGAAGACATTGCAGAGATGAACAAGGAAGGAGCAGTAGTCGAATACAAGGAGGAAGATTTGTGGGTACGATTTGCAACAATAGACCAGGAATGGAGAGGCAAGCTTGGAGGCATACAAATAGTGGGGGCAGTGTCGAATGTAAAGATGGAGGTTGTAGTTGAGGATAAAGAAACTGTTGCAGTGATAGAGGAAAAATTTGGAAAGGATGTTATGAGTTGTGGTTTGGATAATGAACCTAATAATGATTTATTGTTGCAGAAGTTGACCATGGAGGAAGTATGGCTTGAAAAGATGTTATTTGAGGCTGTGGAAGGTGCAAATGAGATAGAAAGTACAACTATAATAGATATTGATATGCAGATGTATGGAGTGAACAAATTTGAAGACATGGAAATCTTTAATTTCCATGATGATGAGTGGATGTGAAAATATAGGAGGAAGATGTTGAATGGAGGCTATGAATTCATGAGTGTAGAGCTAAGGAGTGAACCGCAATATTGGAGGAACATGGTAGTTGTGCCAAAATGATGTTGGAAGAAGCGGATGAAGAACAATAGGAGCAATTGTGAATGGTTACTCCCATGTGCAGGAGCATATTCTTTAGTCCCCTACGGAATCTAATGCATGGGCATCGCACAAGTCAATTTTTGGTTTGCACATTTTGGATTTCAGCTCTTGTTTGTCTTTTGTTGCTTCTTGTTGGTCTTTTGAGAGGTGGCAAGCTCAATGTGGTAGAAGAGACTGACAGTTTCTTGAGAAGCCTAATCAACAATGGGAAGGAAGAAACGGATTCTTGGGAAAGAAACAAGGAGATCACCCCATCTTGGTGAAGGAGTGGCAGCCAGGTAAAATAAAATGATGATTGGAAGAGTGAGGGGATCGATTCAATATGTGAGCTCTGCATGTGCATGATAAGATATGGTGTAGTCATCATTTGATCGGCCTGCACTATAGATTGCAATGGTGTAGTTGGAGTTTTGTTTTTCTGCATGTAAGAAGAGGGATGGCTTAATGCATAGCTTGATTTAGAAGTGGAGAAATGGAAAATTAACTCTAGACAGCAAAGAGAATGGTTAGGAAGAAGATGGTCAAGCCAAGTTGTATTGAAGAAAAATGCATATTGGGTTGTGGTCAGCATTTGGGCTGGAGAACATAGTGTATTTATTCATACATAACCTTTCCTTGCACCGAGTGAGATGTATATTGGAAGCTTTTCTTTCTTGCATTGAGGATTGGTATAGTTTTGGTTAATACAAAAAAAAATCTCTATGTAGTAAAAACAATAAACGCTATGATTCCTATTTCATTAGTGGATGAATGAAATTGCAAAGGTTTATGTTGCCTCACCTAGGAGTGGTCTGAAATTGAATGTTTTCCAATAGTCTTTAGAAATTTTCCATTAATTTCTTTGTATCAGAGCATATGAATGTAAGTTGAGTCATCACTTTCTTTTCCCAAACATATCTTCTCTTTCTCTTCTAATTCTTCCCTTTTGATCAATGACAACATAATGCTTGTATAAAATATGCCTTAGCCGATCTATCTTGTATTGTCTTCTTCATGGAGCAAAAATAATGCAATGGTTATCTCCCCTTGGAATCATACATCTCTTTTAAGGACTTAGTGAATCTCTTGTGCATGAGGCACAAGCATAGATTCTTCTTTATTCTCATTATCTTGCTCTTGTTTCTTTTTCCATACTTTTGTAATTTCTTTCTTATGTTTATCCATGGCTTTCACTTTCTTGTTTTGATTAGGGTATTCCAAAAAATTACTTTTACACAATCATGCCATATTCCCATAGTTATTGCACTTGTAGCATGTAACATTGCAATCTACCAAATGACGGAAATAATTATGGCTTCTTTTTGAAAACTCATAAGCATCTTTGCCACGTCCATTATTTCTTCCTTGCAACTTCTTGTCATATGACCAAAATTGTTGCATTTAACATATCATGTCGCCCTTTCTATTTGGAAACCCATAAGAACTTATATTCTTGATTTAACCACTATTCTTGCATGTGTCCAACAATCTACTAGGCTTTATGACCAAATTTGTTGCAAGAGTAGCAATAACCATAACATGAATGTTGAGACTAATTCATTTGTGTTTTCCTTGGAGGAAATGATCTTGTGAATTTTTCTTTGTTGTCTCTATGAGGATCATTAGTTTTTTTGTGGGACATTGTTTTCCTTTCTCTTATTATTCTCATTATGGATTGAGCCTTTTAGAACATATGTATATAGCCTTTTGGATTTTCCCCATTTCCTTTCTTTTTTTTTCTCATTTGAAGATTGATCTTCCTTTGCATCATGATCTAGACTTGTCTTTATGCATGGTGACATTTTCCCATCTATAATATCATCCATTGTTTTGGTACTTTTATCAACCTTGAGGCTCCTATTTGGCTTGGTAGTTGATTTCTCTAATTCTATCCTCAAGTAACTAATTGCAAACTCATACTTCTCACAATCTTCTTCTTCTATCTTCAATTGACTTCTTACTTCTTCCTTGATCCTCTTTGCTTCTTCAATTTTAATTTTTAGATCTTCAATCATCTTTTTTTTTCTCCAAGGGCTTGGATTCACTTTCTTCTTGAAATTTTGACTTTAGACATGTGTTTCTTCTTTTAAGTGAATGAATCTCATCATACGCAAAATAGGTCTCTTCCTCAAGATCCACTTCTTCATCAACCTCATTCTTCTTATCTTCGGCATGTTCTTCTCCATCTCTTTCATTTTTTACCTCCTTTTTCTTCCATAGCCATTAAAAGTATTCCTTCTCTTGATTCTTTATCTTCTTTTCTTTTTTCTTCACCTTTGACCTACACACATTAAAAAACACAATAATTAGCTTTATCAGAACTAAAAAATTTATACTTTCCTTTGTATATGTTGGATTCTTCTTTAGAATTTTTATCAACATGGGCTTCTTTTGCATCTGATTCATTGCTCAAGCTATTTCTTGATTCATGATTTGAAATGTTCATCCTTGATGATTTGAACGCTACTTCTTCTTTAGATGAATTCTCCTTTTCTAACACCATTTCTTCTTATCTATTACTCACAAGGTTATTTCCATTTTTCATGACATCATTCTTTGGTTCTATTGCCATGTGCATTCCAAGTGCTACCTCATCATTCTCATTTGGTTTTTTTGGTGCAAGTTTATCAACATCCTGCTTAGTATTTCATTTTCCTTTTTGTTTTTCCCATATGTGCTCTTATGATCTACCTTCTAGCGGTTAGGCTATTCATGAAGGAACCCACTCTAATACCAATTGATGAGCGCATGGTGATACTAAGAGGGGAAGGGGGGAGTGAATTAGTATCTAACAATCTTTTACTTTTCAAAACTTATCCAAACACAATAAAGCCATTCAAGTAAGATCTATCAATTTGGAGCACAATGATAACACACGATTTACGTGGAAATCATTTCATGAGAAAAGCATGACATGATATTTCTTATATATTATAGATTAACCACCTTCTCCTTGTAGGCTCCAACCTATTATCAAAGTCTCCAATCTCTACACAAACTAGGCTCCAACTCAGTAAGAGGATCCAACCCCCACACACAAATTGAGATCCAACCCAACAAGAGGCTCCAACCTCTATTTGAAGGGCTTCAACCATTTTAATTCTTCAATGTTGATATAGTAAAATCCTTCACCAAAAACACAAATTTGATCCAACTATAACTTTGTTTCACACTTGAATCTGATCCACAATCATATACCAATCTTCCTTTCAAATTTGATCACATATTTCCCGTCAAGTCTGAACAAAATCATGCATAATTCATTTATACGAAATTGATCATAATCATGGCATTATCTTTACATAAATTTATACCTTACAATTTTCTCTAATTCTCTTTACAATCTACTCTTATTTTTCACATATATTCGTTATATATATTTACAATTGTCTTTCACACATAGGCTACATATATTCTTTCATATGAATCTGATATACTCTTCATTTCTGCCCCTTTTATCCCTTTTTTAATTTTCTCTTTTACTCATAAATAAATTATTGAATTGTTTGTTGCTTTTGACTCCCAATCCTCCATTTATTTACATATTCTTCACACCTCTTCCAAAAAGAGGCGACTTCATTCAATGGACACACCCGATCAGGGCCAAGGAGGCAACTATTTATTTTATACATGCCTTTTCATTTTATTTTTAATTGGGATGATTATGTTCTTGTATGGGGGTGCACATCTTAGGGGGCTAGCCCCATTAACTTTATATATTTTATTTTAATTTAAACTTATTTTAAAGAAGTTGGCCATATATAATTCTAACACTCACATTTTTTACTTTTCTTTGGGTGAATACAATTATGAAAGGATGTAATGTCCCCTTCTCAATGATCACCCAGGAGGCATTTTAGCCTATTTAATTCTCGTAGGCTAAAGTCGGGAAAATGGAATAATTTATTTAATTGTTTAATATTACTTGGCGAGAAAAGTTAATTTAAAAAGGTAATGTTAAATAATTAATTAAATGTGTTATAAAGTGACTTTTGGGGAAATATTAAAAGTAACTTAATAAAGTCACTTTACTATTTTTTGAGTAGGAAATTAAAGTGAAGGATATAAAAGAGGTTTTTGAAGCTCATTTCTATTATGTTTGATTTATTTCACTTTCACTTTAGGATATCTCTTGAAGTTCTTGGTCTTGGGGAAGAGGAAACCCTAGGGCATTTGGTTTTAGTGGTGAAACAATTCCACCCTAGCTAGTTCATGGAGATCATATAGGTCTTCTACTTGGGTGATATTTACAATTTTGTGAGTCTCCTATGGAGACAAAATTGGAGAAAGGCATTATACATTTCTATTGTCTATGGTGGAGATTTTTTATTCAGTTTGGAGAGTTTTCTCTCATTGGGATGCCTCATATTTGCAAACATTGAGGTTATTTACTATTGTTCCTATGATAAGTGTTGAGTCTTGGGATCCTATGCATATGTTACCCGCAGCACTGGTTATCATACATATTCTAAGTTGGGTCATGGTCTTTTTAGAGGAAGTGGAGATTGGTAAAGGGGTGTGGGTCTATATTACCTCCATCACTCTTTTCTTAACTATTGTGTGAGCTTGTAGTAGGACATGAGAGTAATTTGGGCAGGGATGTGTACCTTCATCACTGAAACCCTGATTTGTTGATCATATGATTGCTTATGTGGTGGGATGAGGTTAATTAGGAGGGTGTGAAAGCTATAGGAAGGCTTGTGAGAAAGGTCTTAATACCTTGGAGGCTTGGCGTTAGGTCTGAGTTTGTCAAAAGTGCCTTTTCATCATTTCTAAGTGTTGTTGTTCATGTATAGGTAGTATACATGGGATTCTTGGTCATCATTCTTGTTGTTATGTGTATTCTTTGACTTCTATAGGGAATCATCATTTGTTGCTACCAATTCTAATCATTGTTGGTATCTCAAGAACTCAACAAGAGACCATAACAGGTATTTAATATTGTTTTTTATGTGCATCTATAAATCTAATGCAATCTCATAAATTGTTGTTGCATGTAATAGGATATTATATGTGAAAATAGTGTCTCTTGTAATGCTTAGAATAATGTAATCTTAAGTTTGCAGTATTTACCCAGATTCTATGAATGTAATATCTTTATTTATCTCAAAAGGGGACAATGAAATATGTAGTGAAAACCTAATCATGCATTGTTTTAAAATGATGTTATAATTTCTTACAAGTTTTGTATAAGTTTGATAAAATACCCTATGTTTCAAACTGCCACAATAATTTAAATTTGTACAAAAATTTAGTAGGGGATTTTATATTGGTATCAGATTTGTTCTTGCTAGCTTGTGTGTTTTGGGGTGTTAAGTGATTTTAGTTTGCATGCATATTTATGAATCTGGAAGATCAAGCTTATGTAACATATAGGAGAAGGGAAAGAGAAGGATAATTTAACCTATTTGATTCAGAATCATCATCAGAAGAGTAAAACATGGGTGATAGGTGTGAACTGCCTGAGAGTAGCACATTGCAAATCCTAAATAACCTTGTTAGGGGTCAACAAAAGGTAATTCAGCTCCTTACTTAGTTGATGGTTGATTAGAACAATGTTGGCAACAATGGTACTAATGGTTATAATGAGGGCAATGGAAATGATGGAAACTAGGGTGAAGGGAGTAATATACACAAATGTGCTCAGAGCCACACTAGTACAACAAGTAGGGTAACTCGTAGGCCTCTTGTGCCTCGGTTCTTGGGAGGACAAATCAGGGACAACAAGCATAGGTTGAAGGTTTCACAGACTATTTGAGGGAATATCAGTCCCTTGGAGATGAGTTTCATACAGCTACATGACCTTACAGGACTTTTGTGCTATAAAATATAGAAATAGACCTAGGGATCATAATAGGGGCCCTCAAAATTGAGATTTTTAGTTTAAGATTGGAAAACTATCTATTCCCTCATTCAATGGCTCTAGAAATGCACAACTAGATCTTGGGCTCTCAAAAGTTGGACACCTATTTCCAACTTAACCCTATGTTGGAGTTAGAGGCTATTAAGTACACTACCTTGCATTTTGAGGGTGAGGCCCACGAGTGGTGGTACCATGGGATAGTTACCTTAGGTCATGCTAGCATCACATCTTCTTTGGAATTCACTTAGAAGTTAATGGATAGGTTTGATCAGAAGGACCCAAAATTGCACTTCATAGAGTTGGCACAACTCAAGCAGAGTGGTATAGTGGATGCATATATCTCTAAGTTCCAGAGACTCTCGGTGATGATTTCAAAGGTGTCAGAGGACAAGTTGATCATGCTTTTCATTGAGGGTATATTTGAACCATTGTGTGGTTGGATTAAGGCTTTCAAACCAAAGTCCATCCAAGATGCTATCATATGGGCATGTGACATGGAGAATTTAGTGCCTAAGAAAATTCCCATATAAACCATTCATACCTCAAAAGAACAAAGACAAAAAGCATTTTTAGAAGGAGTGACCTAGGAAAGATAAGTTGGATGACGAGGCTCATGGGGAGTTAACAAGGAAGAATCTTTGCTTTAGCTATAAGGAGCCTTGGGAGTTGGGACACAAATGCATTGAGGGAAAGGTGCATTATATTGAGGTTGTTTTTGATAGTGAGGATGATGGAGAGATAGGACAAGTATAGGGAAGCGATGATATCAGTTTTGAGGATGAGCAACCATAGGTGGAGAGTAAGAGTTGCACCATTACTACTATCTTAGGTACTCCTAGGTTTAATTCCTTCAGAGTTAAGGGAGTATTATAGGGTCAGCATGTTACTATGTTGATTGATGGTGGGGCGACCCATAATTTCATTAACTCAATCTTAGTAGCTAAGTGGGGTATACCTACAAAGGGTTTTGAGGGATTTAGTGTGATGGTTGCAAATGGGTTCAAAATTTCATGCACATAGAGGGTTCCTCAACTGGGTGCTACCTTGGGTAACTACATTGTTGGGTTATCCCGCAATAGTGGTTTACACTTTTTGGGACATCCTGATTTTTGTTGAAATCACATATTTTTAGAAAATATAATGATTTAAGCCTTTAAAATTTCCATTTAAAGGATTTGAATTGAAGAGGATTTGATCAAACCACCTTAGGTCA
This sequence comes from Sequoia sempervirens, assembly GCA_007258455.2. Taxonomy (NCBI): domain Eukaryota; kingdom Viridiplantae; phylum Streptophyta; class Pinopsida; order Cupressales; family Cupressaceae; genus Sequoia; species Sequoia sempervirens. The sequence goes on from VDFB02062862.1 coordinate 12,424, forward strand.
AACCCCCTTGGATAGAACACCGCTAGTTTTAAACCATAACTATAACGGAGTCTCCTTTACACCTATCAAAATGTTGATAAAAAACCACTTTTGATTTACCTTTTGGGGGATCAAAGGAATTCATTTTAAATATATGTTTTGTAAGTATGTATCCCTTATTATAAGCTTCCCAAAAATTATAATTTTAAATATATTTAATTTGATTATTATATTTATTTTTTATTTTTTGTGAATGTAGGTTTTTCACCAAAAATCAAGCTCTCTATTTTGCACGTGGAGAAATAGAAAATTATCAAAAAAAAAAATTGAAAAACATATTTGGGATAGCTATTGATGTTCTTGATCTAGTAAAAAAAATGAATTTTGATACATACAAAAAAAATTATGTTGTTTATGGTCCGCCTATGTCTAAATTGTAATTGGTTTGACTTCAAAACTTGATTAAGAAAAAAATATTCAATAAAACACTATGAAACCAAATTAACATGCTAGATATCATAGTTACAAAGATAAGTTTAAAAAAATTAGAATTTTATTCTTCATAGAAAAAAGGTTATGTTGTTTTCGATGAGCATCACTCTTTAAAATGGTGTTTCCTGATAAAAACTAATTTTTGAAGGAGATGGAAAAAGAAATGCAATCTTATTCAAACAAATTTTTAAAATATAATCTATAATCTACAAACAAAATGTCAAAAATCATTAGTTTCTATCATCTTCATATTCCTCATGGTTTAGTAGCTATAGGTGCCCGAAAGTGAAGATTTAGTTAAAAAAATTCAATTCAATGTCCAGTTTGGCAAAAAATTGTAAACCAGTATAACCAGTATTGTGGTATCACCGTATTACAAATGTTTTCTATGTGGTTGACCTAGGTTATACAAATGTTATTTTGGGTACGCAGTGGCTACATTTGTTAGGGAAGTATTCACAAAACTTCTAGACCATGGAGCTCAAGTTTAGGGTAGAAGATGACAAAAAGGTTATGCTCAGGGGTATGGCAAATGGTTCTCCAAAGATAGTGTCAACTAGGCAGATGGAGAGAATCTTCAAGCATGGGGATTTTGCATGGGAATTTGATTGTTTGATTATGACTAAGGATACTTCAGATAGTGACTAGCCTTACCATGTAGATATCTAGTCATTACTAGGTAAGCATGATAGAGTGTTTGGAGAGATTCCTTCAGGGAGACCACCTGATAGGGGATTCAAGAATACCATTGAGTTGGAGGATGGAGTAAATTCCATCATAACCACTACCTATAGACATACTAATAAATTTAAAGATGAGATCAAAAAGGAAAATAAGGAGCTACTAGACATGGGAGACATCAGGCCCAACCCATTTGCTTCTTTTGTAGTTCTAGTTAAGAAGAAGGATGAGACAATGAGGATGTGCGTAGACTATTGGGCTTTGAACAAGAAAAAAATTAAGAACAAGTATCTAATACCTAGGATCAATGAGTTACTTGATGAGTTGCATGGGGTATTTTACTTTTTGAAGATTGATCTTTGATCGAGGTACCATCGGATTAGAGTTTGAGAGCACGACATACATAAGACAACTTTCAAGTACCAATATGGGCATTGCGAGTTCTTAGTCATGCCTTTCGTTTTGACTAACACACCTGCTACTTTTCAATCCTACATGAATCACATCTTCAACAAGTAGTTGCATAAGTATTTGTTGGTATTCTTTGATGATCTCATATACAATAAAACTTGAGATGACCACTTGAAACAATTGGATGAGGTATTAGGCATCATGGGTGATCAGTCCTTATATGTTAAGGCCTTGAAGTTTGTGTTTATCCTAAAGGGGATTTTATACTTGGGGCATGTGATCAATGCACAGGGTGTACATTTTCATCAAGAGAAGATCCAAGCAATTCTTGACTGGCCACCACCTAAGTTCCTTATTGAGTTGTGTGGTTTCTTTTGGCTATACAGTTACTACAAGCATTGTGTCAAGGGTTTCTTGTAGTTGGGTGCTTTGTTGATAAATATCACAAAGAAGGGGGCTTTCAAATGGTCAGAGGAGGCACAAAGAGATTTTGATAAGCTCAAGGAGTTGATGACAATTTTCATGTATCGACACTTCCAAATTTTACACAACCATTTGTTTTGGAGTGTGATGTATTAGGTGAGGGCATAGCAGTTGTGTTGATGCATAACAAACATCTGATTGCATTTGAGAGCCATAATTTGAGAGGGCCTGAGATGTTGTATTCTATTTATGATAAGGATATGCTCACCATAATGCATGCATTCACGAAGTTCAGACAATACCTTGTAGGTGGGAGTTTTGCGGTGAGGATCAACCACGTAATCTTAAGTATTTCCTAGAGAAGAAAGATTTGAATGTGAGGCAATAGAAGTGGGTCAACAAAACAAAGGCCTACGATTTTGACATTGAGTACGTGAAGGGAAAGAAAAACATTGTTGTAGATGCCCTCTCTAGGAAACCAACAACTTGCTCACTTACTGAGATTTCAACAAATTGGAAATCTCATCTAGTGGTGGAGTACTCAAAGAACAAATGTTCTTGTGAGCTAATGGATGGATAGTTCTAGGATAATCATTATAGGGTAGTGGATGATATCATCTTCTACAAGGATAGGATTTACTTAGTGCCAAAATCCAAGCTCAAGGAGAAAATTATGAGGGCTACACACGACACTCCATTGGCAAGACATCAGGGGTACTTTAAGACATGTCAACAAATTAGAGAGAGGTTCTCTTGGAAGGGCCTCAAGGATGATGTGTTGTGATATGTGAGGGAGTGTGTGACTTGTCAATAGAACAAGTCAGAGCATACTCATCCGGCGGGGTTGTTCCAGCCATTACCCATTCCTAAGCAGAAGTGAGAGACATATCTATGGATTTCATTATAGGTCTACTAAAGGTTCATGGCAGGGACTATACTTATGTTGTGGTGGATTGGTTGATGAAGTTCACTCACTTCTTTGGAATTTATTCAGAGTACAAGGTACCACAAGTGGCAGAGTTTTTCTTCAAAGAGGTTTTCAGACTCCACAGGTTGTTGAAGTACATAGTCAGTGATATGGACAACAAGTTCCTAAGTGCATTTTGGTAGGAGCTATTTAGATTGGTAGGTATAGAGTTGACTTTGAGTATGAGTTACCACCCTCAAACAAATGGTCAAACCGAGATAGTGAACAAGTGGGTTGAGGGGCATTTGTGTAATTATATCTCAAGATAGTAGAAGGCATGGATTAAGTGGTTGCATTTGGGGGAACACTGCCACAACACCACTTACCACATGTTGATTGGTATGATTGAAATATCCCTCTTAGTTTTTTCCTGAATTTTTTTACATGAACTTCAATCGTTAGTGTTGGCCCAATGAAAGATAAGCAAACTGCAATGTAACTCTTCACTTTTTGATCATCTAGATCCTAGAGTGAGCAAGGTGAGAGCTTACAATGTAAGGGGATCTGTTAGCAATAAACTGAAATGCTAGAAGCACAATGCTATTGGCAGAAAGCCAACCAATAGAAGAAATGTAAATGCTTAGGAAACAAGCCAACCTCTTTCACTTTTCAATGGGCTACAGGAAAATTAAATGAAATATAAAATGCTTAGGTGGTGTTATACCCAAAATTCAATTTTTTTCTTCATTAAGGAATTTTGTAAAAATGGTTAAAATCTTGTAAAAATTGTCGTCAAAAGTCAAAAAAGGTCAAAATTTCTAAAAATAAGAATTTTTCTATTTTTAGAAATTTCTAAAAAATAAATGAACCATATTGTTTTTTTGGGTTTATTGTCAAAAGGATGCTCGCAAGATTTTTCTAAAAATAGATATTTGCATGTTGGCCCCTACTTTTTAGGGATTCATGCATGTTGGTGAAAAACTCATATTTTTCAAAATCTGATGATTTGGGTCTCTTTAGAATGAAATTATCTGCAAAACCTAGACTTCAATTTTTGGCCCTACTTTTTAAAAAAATGTCTAAAAATAGAATATTTGCAAAAAAGGCTCAAATTTATTTTGATTGGCTTAAAATGTGTCACGATCAAGCTGGTCGAATTAGAATCATTAAAAAGATATTTTTTCTCTGGTGGGTCTATTTCTTTTTTTTTAGAAGAAAAATCAAGACCTTCGGGGTCATTAATTGAGGATGGCCAGCTTCCAGGTGTCATAACCAAAGTCTCAAACATTGCACAGAACAATCTATGGTGAAAGATGCTCAAAAAATGGTGAACGAAGGAGAGGAATTCGAAAAGTTGAAAATTGCAAAAAATAAACTAAGTTTGGTAAACCCATGCACCTTATTTCAAGGAAGGCGCCTAGGCTTCAATTCCTTAGTCATTTTTCTCACTTCCATTGATCATGCATGTACAATGGTGAATGTGGTTGTGTCGCCAATGACGGTCGACACAGTCGACAAAGACAGTGAACGACTAGTGAGGAAAGTTGAAAATATTTTTAAAATGGTTAAGTCTGCAGAAGTTGGGTGCCTTATTTCAAAGAGGGCACCCATGAGCTCGTGTCTTAATTTTTTTTTGCGTTTTTCAGAAAAAATGTAATTTGAGTCTAGTAACCTAGTTTAGATTCAGTCAAATGCAGTCAAAACAATTTATAGGGTTTGGGAAGATGGAAGTCATCATCAGATATGTTCAGGCTCTTCAACAAATCCATCATCCAGTGAACATGACCTACTAGATAGTGGGAATTGTAGATCAAACAGGGGCATCTTGCACGAAACGAGGAAAATCAAAGAAGAATTAAAATTTTCAAAAAATAAACTGTCTGGTAATCTTGGGCACCTTATTTCAAGGAGGGTGCCCAAGACATCAACACTTAGATTTTTTTTAACATTTTTCATAAAACATCAAAACCCTTTTTTCAGCCTAGTTTCAGCTTTCATAAAATCAGTTAGATGACATAACAGAGGCTGGTATGAGGTATCATTCTTCTCAGATTTGATCAAGCTTTCCAAAATGACTAACTTTCAATCTTTGCATTGACCAGTTGGCAGGAAATGACGTCTGAATAGGGGTTGTTAGCTTCACACAACACAAAGAATGCAAAAATTTGAAAATATTAAAAAATAAACTAACACTGGAGAGGTTGGGTGCCTTATTTCAAGGAGGGTTCCCAACATCTCAACACTTAGAAACTTTTTGATTCCCTCTGTATTTTTCAGTTTCAGCTTCCATCAACAGGTTGAAGGGTTTGCAAACATGATCAAATGACATCGGATGCTGAAAAAAAGGTGGGAATCACTTCAAAAGTGGTCAAGGATGAGATTTCCATGTTCAAATAGTGTTTATCAGTCAACAATGCCAATTTTATAGATCGTCAAAATCAGAGGCAGGCTTCAACGGAGTTAGAAATAAGCGAAATTTAAAAAATTCAAAAAATTAACTAAGTTTGGAGAAGTTGGGCACCTTATTTCAAGGAAGGAACCCAAGTCAACTTGACTTAGAATATTTTTCAAAAAATATCTCATATGCATGCTTTCTCCGCCCTATTTTTTAGGAATTCTTCGAGTTGATGCAAATGAAGTCAGATATTTTTGCATGGTGACTCCTAAATTTTAGGGGTTTTGCATGAAAACACATTCTAACTCCAAATTTTATTTAAGAAAGCTTTGCACATTTATTTTTCATAATTTACAAGTTGGATTTCAGAGGAAGAAACATATATTCTTCTTCTCATCAAGATTTGGAGGCTCAAACGAAGATATTTTTTAGCATTCTTCGTGGATTCGAGATTGGCAAGAACATAAGCTCACTTTTCCATAGTCTATTTTTCTAGGGCATCATTTTTCAGAAACAGGTGGTCAAAATTTTCAACTTTCATTGATCTAGGTCTACTTGTTCTTCATTTCTCTTGAAGATTGGAAAATTTTATAATTTTCAAGAGAATCTACTTTTTTCGCATGTCCAAGAAATCCTTAGATTTTTGAAAATATGACGTTCTAGGTCTCTTCACAATGAGATTGTCTATAAAACGTAGACCTAAGCTTTTTCAAGAAAATTTGCATGTCGACTTCTACTTTTTAGAAGATCTATCTTTTTTGGGAAATCCTTAATTTTTTTAAAATTTGACAATCAGGGTCTCTTCGCAACGAGATTGTCTACAAAACCTAGACCTTAATTTTTTGGCCCTACTTTTTAGGAAATATTTCATGTTCTTGAAAAAAACAATTTTTTGAGAATTTGATGATCTAGGTCTCTTCAGAATGACGTTGTCTACAAAACCTAGACCTCAACTTTTTTCAAAAAAATCTACATTTTTCGAAGAAAAATCAGCGAGCTATTTTTAGCTCTTGTGCAAAACTTGTCCAAACATAGGCATGTTCATAGTCAAAAGTCAAGATTTTCAACATGCAGTACTCTCCATTCAAAATTAGAACCAAATCTGTGTTACTCCATGATTTCTTGAGAACGTTCAAAATCGAATTGCATCATGTACATCCAATGTTTGATTTGCATGCTTTAGAAGGTGCAGAAAACACTGCAGTCAAAAATCTTGATCATTTTGGGTTGCTTGTAGCAGATTCTATTCCTATCTCAGTGCAAAGCGTTGAATTTTTAATTTATTGTATCAAGCATTACAATCCAACTTAATGAGAAATCATATAAACAAATGGGTGTATTATTCAAAACCTCAATCCGAAAGATATTGAGAAGTGTTTTGGAATACCACCATACACGAAAAATTTCATCATATCTATTGAAGAATGTGAAAAGGTGTGGTATACGCAAAAGGACAAGTGCCAAAAAAGAATGACTCAGAAGTGGCTAAAAGAGATGCAGAATAATTTGTTGGGGAATGTTGGGTGCAGTAAGTTCAAGGATGAATTTGCAACCATGATTACTTTGCTTAACCAAGTCATAGGTCAAGTAGAAGCAAATAAATTTCAACCTTGGATGTTTTACGTCATCTCCCAGATTGTTAACATAATAGAACACTATGACTAACCGACATTGATCAATGATTATCCCCACCATTAGATGACAAAATTCTTCAAGCCCATGAATTCCACATGATATTATACCTCATAAATCTAATGGACTTTCAAGGAAAGTTTAGAGGTTTGACTGTCATTAGAACCCTGGGTGTTCAACATGTATATGATCATTACCCACAACTAGATTTTTTAGAATCTTAGTGGCACTACAAGTGGGTGAAGGATTTATTTTTGATGCATACGGTGCAATATCTTGATCATGAGTCGCATATATGGATTTTGGAAGATGCCAAATTGGCAATGGTAGAGTGAGCTAATTGGTTAATCCAATTCCCCATGTTATCCTACATACGAGTATATGGCTTCTCAGGTGACCCAATCATGCTTCCTAGATATCCAATGGATGAGGTTGGGTTTATGGAGTTTCTGAGGAAAGTACATGAAGTGCATACTTTTTTGTGTAACAGATGCAAGTCTACATTTAGCTTCCTATTTGAGATGAGTATATACAAATGCAAAACAACAACTGATACTAAGTTGATGAGAGATGAAATGTCAAAGTTTGGTCTCAATATTTTGAAGAAGAAACTTTCATATGATCCCCATGGTGTCTTCGCATCTCGTCTTGGTCAAAATCATGTACATGTGCCCATAATTGAAGATTTTTGGGCTAACTATCAAGATGAGTTTGAAGTGTGCAAGTGTAAATACTCTAGACTTACTCTTCGACAGATGGTTGATTTCTTATCAGAGGATGTGGAAGTACTTTTAGATGATGATGGGGAATTTTAACTTCCCATGTATTCCCAAGATCAAGTTGAGCAATGACCACTTCCATAAGTTGATTGGTTCACAAAAGAGGTTACCTCCATCGAGGAAAGAACAACTTGAGTTGTCAAGAACATCAATATTTTTTTGAGCAGTAAGAGGACATGGAAGGTAGTTGCAGAGTTTCCAATAGTTCATACATCTCTACCTTCATCTAGACCAAATCCCAAAGTGAAAGATATGATTGTTCCTCCAGAGGGTTCAAAGAACAACAAAATGTCATGGAATTTGAAGGAAAGGATGAAGTTTCTCATTGGAAATCAGCAAGAACAACCATTAGATGTGCATTAGAAGTTCTAGTTGAGGCAACAACTCAAGATGAAACCGTGCCTCCATCTCCTATTCTTTCACCATCGCCAAGGCCTTCTCCTATCCATATAGATTCAGAAGGTGATTCACCGGTTCACAACGTCTCAACATCGAGTGATCCATTAGGAGTTGCTAGAGCTAAAACCGATCCTCCCAGAGAAGTTAGTAGAGATTCCTCATCTTGGATTGAGAACTTGCTGGGTAGGAAGAGGAAGCCTTCTTATCAGTTGAAATTTGTAGAGTTTAATTGTGTATACCAGGATACAACAGAGAAGAAACTTAAAAAGCAAGTTGATATGGAGAAGAATGTTGAAGGAAAGATCATCCTTGAGTTTGCCACACCTCCAGAGGACAAGAACATTGACGGGGTTGAAATTGATGACTTCAAGATTGTCAAGGCCAATCTCGGTAGAAGCACCTCACATATTGATGTAAATCTCTTTGAGGTTGTAGCAAACAATCTGAAGGAACAAGTGCTCAAGGATGGAGAAGATAAGCTAACCCTCAAGGTTGAGATTTAGCAGCTACGATAGTATGTTTCCAACCTCCATGGTACTTCATGGGCCACCTTGTTGCTTCCAAAAATTCTAGTATCACCTGCAAATCAACATCAATTGATTCAATTGGTCATCTATGGAAAATTTTTGAGAGATTGGATGGAATAATTCATCACTAGGATAGATTTATACTTGCATAAATGTACCAATTGAGATACAACACCCATGATCTTCGCTTAGGGATTCAAAATTTTGAACAAAATATAGCGAAAAGCAAGCCAAGAGATGAGATCATCATTTCTAACTTGAGGAGGGCTTATTACTCAGATGTTGCAGAAGAGCATAAGAAGAATCTTTTTTCTTGGAGAGAACAACACCTCTTCAAAGTAAAAACCTATGAAGGAATATATGTAGAATTGGTTGGATATAGACAAAAGGTTGCTAGTACTCTCAAGTTCGTAAATACTTTTGTGTTAGAGATCCCTTGCCAATATCAACATGAAGATGGTACTTACTTTGATCTCAATGAAGTATAGAAAGAGTTTCAAAAACTTATTTGTGGAAGTTTTAATGTTGATCCTATTGCCTGCAAGATGAACTATGTAGCCACGATGTCAGCAAAATTTGATGAAGCAACTAAAAAGAGAAAATAATTTTTAAATCCAATCACAGATGGTGAAGAGATGTTGGAAAGATAGTGCATTGTTCTGAAGAGTATCAGTGTTCCTTATGAAGAGGTAGTTAACAAATTTTTCAAGGATATGCTTTCCCAAGTTGTCAATGAGTGAACTACCAGTTGAGGCATGCAACATTTTCCAAGGATAGAACTTGAAGCAACAATTAACTCAATGTCTTTTCTAGGTTTAACTTGTTCTCTTTCATACATATCTATTCTTTGGAATTATCAATGTATAGTTGGAAATTTTTCAATTAATTGATGTTAGTAGTTGGTTAGTTATTAGTTATCTTTTCTTTAGACGTAGAAATAAACCTTGAATGTTGGCAAGACTAATTGTTAAAAACAAGGCGATTTTAGGGTTTCCTACTCTATCGTTTGTGTATAAATAAGGGCAGCCTTGCCCATTTATTTTTAACTATTATTGTGATAGCAAATTTCTAAGCTTATTTTTCCTACTTTGTTATTTAGTGTATGTTCAATTTTTGTCTATGTAATTTGGTTGATTGCATATTGTAAGCCTACTTTGCTACAATTTGTTGTCCCAGAAGTGTAATTGTCATTGGAGAATATTGCGAAAGAAAATATTATGCCTATCTTGCTTTGATCTACCATCTCAATTATTTTATGTACTTTCATTTTATGTATTTGCTTGTTTAATCTTTATTTCAGCTTACACCTCATAAGTACAATGAGTCTTCATGTGTTATCTGGGAGTGAGTTTATTTAAGTTTTGTGTTATTAATCATTCCTTGTTCACTTCTAATTCTCAAGCTCTGAATTTAATTGAGTTATTAGAAGTGTCATTAGTTTAGGCCTAGTTGTAGTTGAAATTTTAGGAAACCAGAGAAAACCTCAGCTACGATGCAAAGAGTTTTATAACCTTGTGCTCTTAGGTGACATTAAAATATTGGAAATTAGTTTAGTATTTATTTTTAAGCATCATCAACAAATAGGTAGCTTCACCTCCTAATCTGAAGAGCAGTCTAACTATGCATAACTTTCCTTTCCTAATTCGCATTCTAGAGGTGCGAATTGAAATGACAACAGGAAAAAAGTCAACCTCTTCCACATTTCAACAGGTAACAAAATAAGAAAGAAACTAGGCAGCAAGCCACCATCTTCCACTTTTTATTGGGAATGAAAACACAAGTACTAAAATGAAAGAGTTGGTCAGTACTACTAAAATAACGTTAAAATATGGTGTTAGATTTAGTACAATATGAGATAACCAAACCAAAATAAATCCCAAGTGTTAGGAAAACATCTCAATGACATTACAATGATTAGGCATTATGATATTATGAAAAAATACTGAAATTACCAAGTTTGATATGAAGAATCAAGATTCTAATATAAAATTATAGTGTGCACGAACTTCAACTAGCAATCTTCAAATGCTCATAACTTCTCAACTACAACTCTGAATGACCTCAAATCAATGGAGAATGAAGCAGAGAAGCTATGCATCCAACTCCTAATAACAAGCCACCACCAATAGTCCTACAAATGACTAGAACACAAATCAAGGCAACAATCGCAAGTATGGTACCCTAGGAAGGGTGGCTAGTAGAAAAAATAAAGATCTAAAAATATTATATTATAGGAAAATGGGTGCCCAAATGCAAGGAACCAAATGAGCCAATACCCACAAAAAAATTTCAAGTCTTCAAAATGGTATGAGCATGAATGTGGGTCTATAGTAGACTGAAAAACACTATAAAACTCCAAACAACAATAGAACACTCCAAAAATGTCTCTAGAAAACATTAAAGCCACAAAAAACTAAAAACACCAATCACCATTGACGCTCAATCTACAATTTGTGAGTAAGGAAGCAGTCACTGTGTTGGAACACAACAGTCTACTAAGAGGGGGGGTGAACTAGTAGATACTAAAAATTTAGCCTTCTTATCTTAAGAGCTAACACAACATTTGAAACTAGATGTGTAGATTAAAACTTAAAAAGACATGACAAACACATGCACATAAAGGATCAACACATAACAACAGATATACATGGAAAACCCAAGATGGGAAAAACCACGATGAGAAAATGTTGCTAGGAGCTACTATGTTAATCCAACCTCACAATGAAATCCTCTATTACAAATTTTAAGGGCACCAACCCTAAGGAGACACTTATCCCATGAACTGAGCACCAAATCACTTATTTGATGGCACCAACCTATCAAATTGAAAACATGTAGGATGATTACAATTTGTTCCTAAGGAACTCTAATCAATGTTACAACTTACGTTATAACTGCTCAACTATCTATTATTGTCACAACAACTCTCTTTACTATTCTGCACCCCATTGTTCCAGGTTTGTTCCTCTCTTTCTTCTTTAGTGCATTCTCTATCCACCTCAATGCACCACTGTACTCTTCAACAACTCTCCTTTTCTATTTTTGTGTATACTCTAGTTGTCTTAGGAGCTCAACATCAATTCTACACTCTACTCTTACTTTCTTCATGTACCATTTTTTACACATCTCATATGTTTTAGTAGTGTTAATCAATGATGATCACCTTGGGATCTTCCATCGTAATATAATCCTCTGTTAGGGTGAATATCTTCTTCACTGTCCTCCAATTGCACTGAGTCTTAGAACATTAATTCCTGGTGTAGAGAATTTTCCTTCATTTCCATCCTACCAAACCCTAAGATCGGATATGCAGTTAATGATCTCTTTTGAACCTTTGATCTGATCTTGATCCTTGTCTTTGTGGCCATCTATACCACCACTTTGTGCATCAAATCATCTTACATATGTCATTGAGGTAGTTAGACCATTTAATTATCATCTTCATTTTGGTTCTCAATTGAAACCATGTTTACATGGAGTTAACCATTTGTGTTTACCTCGTTCAAATTTGGGTTGTCAATCTCCTACCTTTGCACCACGATCTTGTGTTCTACATTCACCATCACATCTTTAAAACATAATTGTTTGATAAACGGTATTTAAATCTACTCTATTGATTATGTCCTTAAAAAAATTTTGCATCCATTTCCTTGATGTAGCAATCATCATTAGATTAGTTGTTGATTAATATGTGTCATCCCCGTTATCCCGTTAGTATTGACAATGAGCCCACAATATCTTCATGGGTTGGCTGGCTTATGCCATGTGTCTTATCTTGACATCATGATCCACTTCATCACTTATTTCCCAACTCTTCCAACTGCTTTGCTTCACAACAATGATTTGAAGTGATGATGCCATGTGTTGCAAGTCCCACCAAGGATCATTCTACTATCAACGTGCATCATTTGATCAACTTCATTTGATCTACATTGTTCCCCACTCCCTCACAAGGTATGAATAGGTCCCACCTCATGTGCCACAGACTAGTGGGAATTGTCAGATCATCCACCTCAACTTGATTACAGTCATTGATCAACCTTGTTCTGCCATCTGTCTAGGGTGAAATCATACTCCAATAACTTTGTCTATAGCCTCCGTAGGTCCCATGTCTTCATCACCAATTATATTTTTTCCACTATGGATTACTTTCCACCAATCCTTTCTTTCACATGGAACTTAGTCAAGACCCACCATAGACTCAACAGGTTGGTGAGGAGACTGTTAGATCTTGTAGTCTCAGTCAACACTGTTGATCTTGCCAAAGGGAAATATTTGCATGAAACTTAGGAAATATTAAATGCTACAAATATCTGCTCGACCACCAGTAATTGCTAGATGAAGGGGTCGATTACCCACATGACATAACAAGCTTAAGTTATCACTTAAGCTACCTACAACCATTAAACATAAGCCACCATCAAATTAAAAACTTTGTTCTAATTCCATGACTATATATACCTAGGGTTTAACCAACAAACCCTAATTCTAGCTGAGAACACAAGCAATCCTTTTATGAGCATAGCCTTTAACTTTTGGACCTACAAAACACTTTTATGAGTTGTTCCCAGAAAACCCATGTTGAATTTAGAATTAGAATTTTCTTTTGAGTATTGAAAGAATTCACAACAACAACATGATAGAATTGTATGATAACAATGTAATACTTTGAACAAAATTTGCAGCATTCACTCCACCTTATAGATCCATAATACACCATCTTCCTTAGAAATCAATGAAAACATTTTGACATCAATTCTAAAACCCCCTTCATGTAGGATTAGTCCCATTTCACACATGATCCCCTTTTGACATCAATGGCAACAATATGCCAACAATATCCCCCTTTGTCATTGATGGAAAAACTAAATGCTCATACCAATTGGCTGAAATGGTCTGATACCAATTGAAGTCAATTGAGATCTATAACATTTTAAGCTTTGTACCAACTAGACATTCTAAGCAGTGCTCCCCCTTTGATATGCACCTCTACCATGCCCATCCTTCTCAATTGAGCATTTTTTCATGATTTTCTCCCCCTTTGACATTAATGGAAAAGGGTAGACTCCCCCTAACACATTACTCCCCCCTTGACAAGAAATTCAAAGAGAAAGTGGGGATATTTTATAATACAACCATCAAGTCATTAGAAATTTGTAAAATCATTTGTACCTGAATTTACCTATCCTTTTTGTTTCCAAGGAGGAATGGAACTCCCCCTGGACTCATTACCTATCACTAGTGACTAGTGATATGAGGTGGGAGCAATGATTCCCAATTTCTGCCTCAGATATTCAAATTGTTCCTTGGGAAGAGGCTTGGTGAAAATGTTAGCTACCCGTTCTTTTGTGGGAACATACTCCATGCTAACCTGCAACCTTCTCTCTTATGAAGCGATACTTAATATATATGTGCTTTGTTCTAGAGTGCATCACTAGATTCTTCAATATGTTTATGGCACTTGAATTGTCACAAAGAATTAAGATAGGTTCTTTGTAATCCACCTTGATGTCCTTAAGTGTTTGTTTCATCCATAAGACTTGAGTACAACATGATGTTGCTACCACATACTCTGCTTTAGCAGTGGATAGAGTGACTAATTCTTGCTTCTTTCTCATCCAAGAGACTAACTTGTTTCCCAAGAAGAATGATCCACCACTGGTGCTTTTCCTGTCTTCCACACTTCTTGCCCAATCAACATCTATATATGTAGTTAAAATGAAATCCTTGCTCTTGGGGTACCATAGCCCATAGTCAAAAGTGCTCTTGATGTATCTAAAGATTCTTTTTACTACATTGACATGTGACTCTCTAGGTGCAACTTTAAATCTTTCCACTAAACATATTGCTTGCGTAATATCTAGACTTGATGCAGTTAAATACAACATGCTTCCAATAATTGACCTATACACTGTCTAATTTGCCTCAGGTGATTCATCTGATTTACTCAACTTGCAACCAATTATCATGGGGGTACTAATCAGTCTATAGTCTTCCATACCAAATTTCTTGAGCATCTCCTTAGCATACTTAGTTTGAGATATGAATATCCCATTATTATTTTGTACAATTTGTAAGCCAAGGAAAAATGATAGCTCGCCTAACATTGACATTTCAAATTCATCTTGTATGTGTGTAGCAAACATTTTACACATTTTATCATTTCTACCACCAAAATTAATGTCATCAACATATACAACAATAATCATGTTCTCACCTTCTAATTTGAAGTACAAGTTACTATCTTCACATCCCTTTTTAAATCCTTATTGCTGCAAGTACTGGTCTAATCTGGAATACCATGCTCTAGGTGCTTTTTTTAGACAATACAATGCCTTTCTCAATCTGCAAACATAATCATCATCTTCTGACAGTTGAAAACCTTTTGATTATTCTATGTATACTTCCTCTTCTAAGTTTCCATTCATAAATACATATTTAACATCCATCTGATATACTTTGAATCCTTTACACACTAAAAATGCAAGAAACATTATAATTGCTTCTAGTCTTGCTATAGGTGCAAAAGTTTCTTCAAAGTTGATCCCCTCAACTTGAGCATACCCTTTGCATACTAATATTTCTTTGTTTCTTACTACAGCTCCATCTTCATTCAGCTTGTTTCTAAACACCCACTTGGTGCCAATCACATTTTTGCTTGGGGGCCTAGGAACCAATTCCTATGTTTTGTTCTTTTCAATCTGATTTAACTCCTCTTCCATGGATTCTATCCAACTCTCATCCTTGTTGGCTTCAGAGAAACTTTTTGGTTCAATTTGAGATAGGAGAGAAAAATTTACTTGTTCTTTACTCTTTGCAAATCTCCTCTTGGTCTAAACTCCTTCATTTGTATCCCCAATTATCTAATCTCCTGGATGATCTTTTTGAACATATTTTGCAGGGGCCTTCTCAACTTCTATTTCCTTAAATTCTTCATCATTTTCCACATTGTCTTCATATTCTAAATCATCTTCTACATCATTCTGCTTTGATTTGATATGTTTTATATTTTCATCAATCTTAACATTAATGATTTCCACAATCTTTTCTAGTATTTTTTTATAGAATTTGTAGCTTTACTTTGAGTAGAATATCTTAAAAATATTCCTTCATCACTTCTTGATTCAAGTTTTCCTTGGTTTTAATCTTCTCTTTTGATGTAGCACTTACTTCCAAATACCTTAAAATACTTTACAGATTTAGGTCTTCCATACCATAGCTCATAGGGGGTACTATCACTATGTACTATGATATGAACTCTATTTAGAATATATACAATAGTATGTATTGCTTCTCTCCAAAACATGTAAGTTAATCTAGCCTCTTTTAGCATTGTTCTGGTCATATCCTACACAACTCTATTCTTCCTTTCTACCACTCCATTTTGATGTGGGGTTCTTGGTGTTGAGTATTGTCTCTTGATTCCATGTGCCTCATAGTATTCAACAAATTCACCTGATGTGAATTATCCTCCTCTATCTAACCTTAAGCATTTGATCCTTCTACATGTCTCGTTCTCAACCATCTTTCTGAATATATTAAATCTCTCAAATGCTTGTGACTTATCCCTCAGGAATGTCACCCATGTCATTCTTGTGTATTCATCAACTATCAGAATAAAGTACCTTTCTCCTTTTAGTCCCCTTGTTCTTGTGGGTCCACAAAAATTAGTATGAACCAACTGTAAAGGCTTAGTAGTTGAATACTCTTTGGCTGTAATACTAGCCTTTGTTTGCTTTCCCTGTTGGCACTCTTTGCATATGACATTTGCAGGATTGGTTACTTTTGGCATGTGTCTAACTAAACCTCTTGAACTCACTTTCACCAAATTGTCAAAGTTTATATGGCCTAATCTTCTATGCCATAACTAACTTTCATTAGCATGTCCTATCAGATGGCTTTGACCTTTTACTTCAACAAGGTTGTAAAGAATGTTGTCAGTTCTTAATCCTTGTCCAAATATTTTTCCATTCTTTCTAATTTTGCAACCTTCTAAATCAAAGATGACTTTATACCCATTTTCACACATTTGGGTCACACTTAACAAGTTGTGCTTCAATCCCTCAACATACAATACATCCTTTGTGGTATTTTTACCATCTAGGCTTAAGATGCCTTTACCACATATTTGGACTGCAGTGTTATCACCCAAACTCATAGATCCTCCATTACATTTCTTGAGTTTGATGAACTTACTCTTATCTCTAGTCATGTGTTTAGAGAAACCACTATCTATCACCCATAGATTTTTCTTTTTGGCATGCAGGGTTGTCTATGCAATCATTGATTGTGTGGAGCTTTCTCCCATTTCTTTCCACAATTTCTTGGTTTTCTTTTCTATCTTTTCTACCATCTCCTCCTAGTTTTCAGATTCTTTGTTTAACTTAGGAGGCAAGACTTTCTTTTTCTCATTCTTAACATTTGATCTTGTAAAAAAATTTCTACAATTTTTAGCTATATAACCAAAGTTATTACAGTTATAACAAACTACATTCATATCAAGTAAAGGAGCAAACAATTTTTTTCTTTCAAAGTTTGCACTCCTTTTAGGAATGATTCTACATTCTCTAGCCCTATGACCAAACTAATTACATGAATAGAAATATATATAGAAATATGAAGAATACCTAGTCATAGCATTTTGTGCAAGATGAGGGGGTCTTCTGTGCATCCACCTTCTTGTGTCTCTCACCCTAGTGAATCTATTAGCATCAACCCTTTTTAAATTTTGCTTGTTCTTCTTGTGATCAGGATTTGATTGGTTATCCTTCTTGTCTACATCAAGCTTCTTTTCTTCTTTTGTTTTCTCTACCTCTGCAGATTTCTCATTACAATATTTTCCTTTGCAATTGCTCTCCTTGGCAGGTTTAGACTTATCTCTTGCTCTAAATCTTTCATATAATTTTGCAGAAGCATCAACAAAGGATCTTTTCCCTTCCACCAATCCTAAGCCTAATTTTTCTTTGTTTGTATTATTTTGGGTGCTTAATAATTCATCTAAAATGTTTGAACCACCTTTTAGGTTGAGTCCTTTCTCTATTTGTTATTTTTCCTTTTCCATATCTCTTCTTAGAGTAACAATCTTTCCCTCAAGCTTCATGCATTTGTCAACTTTGGCTTGCAGCTTGGATTGAATCACATCTTCTGCTCTCTTGGCTTCCTCTAGCTTCAACTTCAAATCTACCACATTCTGGGTAGATTCTTCTAGCTCCTTGCTTAGTTTATCAAACTCTTTTTGTGCAGGTTTCTTTTGTTGCTTGTTCTCCTTCTAGGTCAACCACTCCTTCTTCACCCTCTTCAGGAAGATCGTTAGTTTTTTAATTTTTTCGCTCCTTAGACTCTTTTACCATAAAGAGAAACTCATTGTTTCTCACAAAAAAAGCATAGTTTTGTTTGTCATTTGAGTTGTTGCAGTCTTTTGATACATCACCATCTTATTGGATGTATAGGTTTTTCTTTTTCTTATGAAAATTTCTTCTTTTAGGGTAGTAGGGTTTCTTCATTTTGTCATCTACCTCTTGTTCAAGGTTTCCTTTCTTATTGTAAGGAAATTTAGTAGTGAAATGACCTACTTTCCCACATTCAAAGCATTTAAAGGGAATCTTACCCTTTTATTTGATGGATCCTCTCCTTAGTCTCTTAATAAAATTTGCCTCTTCTTCATTAGTCTCATCATTCTCGGATGGGATCATTTCATTCTTGTCCTTTTTATGAGATATATCCTTCTCCTTGTTAATAGTTTTGAAGGTAGCTTCTTTCCTGGATGGTTCTTCATCTCTCATCCTCATCTCATAAGCTATGAATATACCATGTAACTCATTTAGAGTTACTTTGTCTATTTTCTCTTCCTTCTTCAATAGTTGAGATCTTAGAGTCATACTTGTATGTCATTGATCTAAGAACTTTTAATACAACTTCTTTCAACTCTTCTCCATATCCTTTGATAGAGTTCACAATATCATTAACTCTCAAAAGATAGTCGACAATCTTTTCTTCTTCTAACATTCTTAGGCATTCAAATCTAGCTTTCAGTATTTGTAGCTTTGCCAGTTTTACCTTGTCATCTCCTTCATAAATCTTCTTCAATGTATCCCAGACATCTTGTGCATTCTTACAATACATAACTTTGTTGTGCACAGATCTAAATAGACTATTCATGATAGCAAACCATGCTTTTTCATTATTTTCAAAGTCCTTTTTAGCTGCAGCATCTTGATAGGAGGTGTGATAAGTGGTGTGTATCCAATTACTACTGAAATTCATACATAAAAACCTAAGGATCCCAAATATTCTTTCATTAATGAGCTCCAATAGGCATAATCTATCCCATTGAACTTAGGTGGCTTGTTTGGGGAAGAGCTTTCTTGATTATCCATTTTTGTTCACAAAGTCAAGGATCTACCTGAGTTGATTAAGCTATTCCTAGGGAACCTAGGGCTTTTATACCAATTGTTGGAACACAACAATCTACTAAGATTGGGGGTGAATCGGTAGATACTGAAAACTTATCCTTCTTATCTTAAAAGTTGACACAACACTTGAAATTAGATGTACAAATTAAAACTTAAAAGATATGACAAACACATGCACATAAAGGATCAACACATAACAACAGATATATGTGGAAAACCCAAGATGGGAAAAACCACGGTGAGAAAATGTTTCTAGGAGCTATTGTCCTAATCCAGCCTCACAATGAAATCCTTTGTTACAAATTTTAAGGGCACCAACCCTAAGGAGACAATTATGCCTTGTATTGAGCACCAACTCAATTATCTAATGACTCCAACCTATCAGATTTATAACATGTAGATGATTACAATTTTTTCCTAAGGAACTCTAATCAATGTTACAACTTACTCTGTAACTGCTCGACTATCTATTGTTGTTAGAACAACTCTCTTTATTGCTCTGCACCCCACTACTCCAACTTTGTTCCTCTCTTTCTTCTTTAGTACATTCTCTATCTTCCTCAATGTTCCACTATACTCTTCAACAAATCTTCTTTTTTATTTTTTTTATACCTAGTTGTCTCAGGAGCTCAACATCAATTCTACACTCTACTCTCACTTTCTTCACATACACTTTTTTACACATCTCATATGTTTGATTAGTGCTAATCAATGATGATCACCTCAGGATCTTCCACCGTAATCTAATCCTCTATTAGGGTGAATATCTTCTTCACTGTCCTCCAATTGCACTAATCCACACAACATTAATTCCTGGTGCAGAGAATTTTTCTTCATTTCCATCCTACCAAACCCTAAGATCGAATATATAGTTAATGCTCTCTTTTGAACCTTCGATTTAATCTTGATCCTTGTCTTTGTGGCCATTTGCACCACTACTTTATGCATCAAATCATCTTACATCTGTCATTGAGGTAGTTAGACCATTTAATTTTCATCTTCATTTTAGTTCGTAAGCGAAACCTTGTTTACACGGAGTTAGTTGTTTGTGTTTACCTCGTTCAAATCTGAGCCATCAATCTCCTACCTTCACACCACAATATTGCATTCTACATTCACCATTGCATCTTTAAAAAAAAGTGTTTGATAAACGGTCTTTAAATCTCCTCCATTGATCATGTCCTTTAATAAAATTTGCATCCACTTCCTCGATGTAGCAATCATCATTGGATTAGCTACAATTAATTGGTGTCATCCCTCGTTATCCTGTTAGTACTGAAGATGGGGCCACAAGATCTTCATGAGCTGGTAGGCTTATGCCATGTGTCTTATCCTAAAATCATAATCCACTTCATCACTTATATCCCAACTCTTCCAACTACTTCACTTCACAATAGCGATGTGAAGCAATGACACCACGTGTTGCAAGTCCCACCAAGGATCAGTCCACTATCAATGTTCATCATTTGATCAACTTCATTTGATCTGCATCGTTCCCCACTCCCCCACGAGGTATGGACGGGTCTCACCTCATGTTCCATGGGCTAGCGAGCACTGTCAGATCATCCACCTCGACTTGATTACAACTATTGATCAACCTTGTTCTACCATCTATCCAAGGTGACATCATACTCCAATGACTTCATCTATAGCCTCCATAGGTCCCATGTCTTCATCACCAATTATAATTTTTCCACTATGGATTACTTTCCCCCAATCCCCTCTTTCTCACAGAACTTAGTCAAGACCCACCACAGACTCAACGAGTTGGCAAGGAGACCGTTAGATCTTGTAGTCTCAATCAACACCGTTGATCTTGCCAAAGGGAAATATTTGTGCAAGACTTAGGAAATATTAAACACTACAAATATATGCTTGACCATAGGTAATTTCTAGATGAAGGGGTCAGTTACCCACATGACATAACAAGCTTAAGTTATCACTTAAGCTACCTACAATCATCAAATACAAGTCACCATCAAATTAGAAACTTTTTTTTGATGCCATGATTGTATATACCGAGGGCTTAACCAACAAACCCTAATTTTGGCTGAGAGCATAATTAATCCTTTTATGACCATAGCCTTCAACCTTTTGACCTACAAAACACTTTTCTGAGCTATTCTCAGAAAACCCATGTTGAATCTAGAATCAGAATTTTCTTTTGAGTACAAAAAGAATTCACTGCAACAACATAATAGAATTACATGATAACAATGCAATACTTTGAACAACATTTGCAACATTCACTCCATCTTACATATCCATAATACACCATCTTCCTCAAATATCAATGACAACATTTGGAAATCAATGTTGGTACTCCCTTCATGTAGGATCAATCCCATTTCACACTTAATCCCCTTTTGACATCAATGACAACAATATGCCAACACACTAATCAGCTAGGAGTTGTCTTTTAAACTCAAAACTGATGAAGAAACTAGGAATCATCTCAACCTCGAAGCAAGATTCTAAATAAAATTCAATAATACTTTGTTATGAAAAGATAATGGATACCAAATGAAGAGGCAAAGCACTATATATATAGATTTCCAAACCCAGAAGTTTCAAACTCCTTTTCCCTCCAAAGAGGGATGCCACATTTGGAGAGATATTATATTCAATAAAAATCACTTTACTCCCTCAACCTAGGTGTCCAACTTCACTTGCAACAATAAACTTTATAAAAATAAAAATATTACTCCATTTTGAATGACCACATGAAATACCACCTTTTAAGAACTTAAGTCAATGAGCCTAGGCATGGGGACCAAAAAGTGCATTAGAAATATCAAATAATATAACTTAAGCTATCAACTTTGCAATTCAAATTCAAATGCATCTCACACCCCTTTGAAGCTCTCTCAAAACCCAGAAAGTCCCAGAAGACATTGCCAAATTCCTGCATGTAACCCCTAAAAACTCTTAAGGAAACCTCCTAGAAAATAAAAAACCTAATTCTACCTCCAACTAGCCTACAAGCCTCTAAAATAAGCTAATGGTCACTAGAAAACATAGGGCTAAAAATGGGGGCATTTCATTATGCCCTTCCCAAAGATTGCTTGTCCTCAAGCAATGCCACCACAACTCCATAAATATTAGACTGATCAATGCAAAACCAAGTAGCATCCTAGGGTTCCATGTCCATCTCAGGAAGGACGCACCATGCCGATGTTGCACCACTTTGGTCACATTAGTGAAACCATTGTGCTAAATTTTCACTATCCTCCCTTGTAACCCCAAAATGTTACCATCCACAAGACTCAAGTTGAAAAGCCTATGAGGCTTGAAATCAATACCTTGCAACATCTCTTTCCCAAACGACTCTAAGAATTCCATATCTTCTATGCCACTACCTATCACAACCCTAGGCAATAGGAAGGAAATTTTTCTCAACTCAAAACTGTACTCCTTAACATATCTCCACAAGGTGTCTAGCAGAGCCATGACTGCATATGTGGCTTCCTCAAATCTTCTCACTAAAAGGAAAGTCATCCCTCACAAGAGATCAACAAATATATCATTATAATACCTCACACAACCATGAAAACTTCTAAAAACTCTATTTGTTCCAACTCCAAGAGTCTCAGAACGATGAACCAAAACAAGAAAAGGTTCATTGTCCCAATCATAAGGACAAGAGAATGTATAAGAATAGCCATTGGTTAGAGCTTGAACACTATCCAAACATGAATTCCAATTGCCCCAACTTGACATTCTTCTCATCTGATACCATGAATAAGTCCTACTAGGAGACTATAAAGTCTAAAAACAAGTACACTAGCTACCCACCAAGTCTAAAATGGTTGACATGAGATCTGATTTTAGGAAAATCATCACCCGAGAAGATGAATAGTCGTTTCAACACTAAAAATCATAATCCAAAATAACACATTTTCTTATGTCCAAGGTTGGAAAATTTCTCTCTAAATACTCCAACACCACATAGAGCCATTCTTTGCTCAAAATATCTCTCCAATCCATTGGTGGGAATGTTAACGTACTCATAAGGTGGCTACAGTGAGAGAGGACATCAACAATTTTTCTATGCATATAATCCTAGGCACAGGAAACCTTTCCCAAAGTGAGACCACCATGCTTGTGTTTCACCACTCTATTGATCATGTGTGTCTCATCAAAAAGAATCTTCTCCCAAAAAAAGTCTCTCATGAGAAACACCAAAGAGCCATAAACAAATTGCTCCTGCATGGCATACCTTATTACTTCCATCATAAACTCATCATCCTACTTCCTATGGAAGAATATGACTATTTTAGCCTTTTTTTGCAAGTCAATCATTATAGCATCACCATCTAAGGAGATAAGAGAAACTAGTGTCTCCATACTTCATCCCAAAGAAGGATAAGCATAAGTCAAAACAACTGCTAATCTGAGAATTAGATTGTCAAGTGAGTGAAAATCATGTTTAGGCCCTTGTATTTCCACTCCCTTAAGCCAAATAAGCTCTGAACTTGCATTATCTACTATTTTTCTAAAAATTCCAACAAGCTCAAAATCACTTCTTGAAAACTCCTCAAGGTTAGGCATTGTGTATTCTTGATGTTTCAACACATCCCATGTGGAAACTTCATCTTCAGCCTCATTGATGCATTAATTATCAAGTAGCCTCGGAAGTGATTGTCTCCTCCATCAGATGGAAAACTTCTTCAAGGCCCATTAATTCCACATGATATCATACCCAATATAGATCTAATGGACTTTCGAGGCAAGTTTAGAGGTTTGACTATCATTAAAACCATGGGTGTTCAACATGTATATTATCATTACCCAAAACTAGAGTTTTCAAAATCTCAACAGTGCTACAAGCGAGTGAATGATTTCTTTTTGATGCATACGGTGCGAGATTTTGATCATGAGTTGCATATATGGATTTTAGTAGATGCCAAATTGGAAATGGTATAGTGAGCTAATTTGTTTAATCAATTTCCCACATTCTCCTACATATGATTATATGGCTTCTTAGGTGACCTAGTATATGCTTCCTAGATATCCAATGGATGAGGTCATGTTCATGGAGTTTCTAAGGAAAGTACACAAAGTGAACACTTTTTTCGTAATGGACACAAGTTTGCATTTAGCTTCCCATTTGAGATGAGTATATACAAATGCAAATCAATAGCTAATGCTAAGTTGATGAGCGATGAAATTTCAAAGTTTGGTTTCAATATTTTGAAGGAGAAAATTTCATAGATCCTCGTGGTGTCTTCACAACTCATCTTGGTCAAAATCATGCACATGTTCCCACAATTGAATATTTTTGGGCTAACTATGAAGATGAGTTTGAAGTGCGCAAGTGCAACTACTCCAGACTTACTCTTCAAGAGATGATTGATTTCTTATTAGAGGATGTGGAAGGAATTTCAAATGATGATGGGGAAGTTTTACTTCCCATGTATGCCTGAGATCAAGTTGAGAAATAACCACTTTCCACAAGTTGCTTGGTTCGCCAAATAGGGTACCTCCATCAAGGAAAGAACAAGCTGAGTTGTCATGAACAACAAGATTTTCTTGAGTAGTAAAAGGACACATAAGGTATTTGAAAGGCCGCCTATAGTCCATACAACTCTACCTTCTTCTAGACGAAATCCCAGAGTGAAAGCTATGATCATTCCTCCATAACGTTTAAAGAACATCAGAATGTCATGGAATTTGAAAGAAAAGATGAAGTTTCACGTTGGTAATCAATAGGAACAACCATTAGATGCATCGAAAGTTCCAATTAAGCCAACACCTCAAGCTGAAACTATACCTCCATCTCATATTCTTCCACCATCGCCGAGGCCTTCTCCTATCCATATAGATTTAGAAGGTGATTCACCAGTTCACATCTCAACATCGAGTGATCCATCAAGAGTTGCTAGAGCTGAAACCGATCCTCCTAGAGAAGTTAGTAGAGACTCCTTGCCTTGGCTTGAGAACTTGTTGGATAGTAAGAGGAGGAAGCCTTCTTATCAATTGAACTTTTTAGAGCTTGATAGCGTATACCAGGATACAATAGAGAAGAAACTTAAAAAGAAAGTTCATATGGAGAAGAATGTTGAAGGTGAGATCAACCTTGAGTTTGCTACACCTCTAGAGGACAAGAACATTGATGGGGTTGAAATTTATGAATTCAAGGTTGTTAAGGCCAATCTCGATAGAAGCACCTGACATACTAATGTAAATCTCTTTGAGGTTACAGGAGAGAATCTGAAGGAACAAGTGTTGAAGGATGTAGAAGATAAGCCAACCCTCAAGGCTGAGATTTGGCAGCTGCGACAACATGTTTCCATCCTCCTTCATGGTACTTCATAGGCCACCTTGTTGCTTCCAAATTTTTTGGAGTCATTCGTAGATCAACATCAACTAAGTCAGTTGGTCATCTATGGAAAACATATAAGATATTGGATGGAAGAATTTGTCACTGGGGGGAGATTTATACTTTCAAGGATGTACCAATTGAGGTACAATGCCCATGATCTTCACTCAAGGGTTCAGGAGTCTGAAAAAAACATAGCGGAAAGGAGTCCAAGAGATGAGATCATCATTTTCAAATTGAGGATGGCTTATGATTTAGTTGTTGTAGAAGTGCATAAGAAGAAGGTTTTTTCTTGGAGAGAACAATGTACCTCTTCAAAGTAAAAACCTAGGAAGGAATATTTGTCGAATTGGATAGATATAAATAGAAGGTTTCTAGTACTCTCAAGTTCATAAGTACATTTTTTTCAAAGATCCCTTACTAATATTGACATGAAGATGGCACTTACTTTGGTCTTGGTGAACTATAGACAGAGTTTTAGAAACTTGTCTATGGAAGTCTTAATGTTGATCCTATTGCTTGCAAGATGAATCATGTGGCCACAATGTCAACAAAATTTGATGAAGCAAATGAAAAGAGAAAATAATTTATAAATCTAAACACATATGGTAAAGATATGTTGGAAAGATAGCACATTGTTCTGAAGAGCACCAGTGTTCCTGATGAAGAGGCAATTAACAACTTTTTAGAGGATATGATTTCCCAAGTTGTCAATGAGTGAACTACCAGTTGATGCATGCAACATTTTATAGGGATAAAACTTGAAGCAATAGTTAACTTGATGTATTTTCCAAGTTTAACTTCTTGTTCTCTTTCATGCATATCTATTCTTCGGAATTATCAATGTATAGTTGGAGCTTTTTT
>VDFB02062863.1:0-13891 GCA_007258455.2 Sequoia sempervirens
GTTACCTTAGAGTCAATTTTCAATACTGATGATCAGCTAAAAAAGGGCAAGGCCAGCTTGCAGATCAAACAAGAACACTACGAAGAGTTGGAGATCTTCAAAGGTAAGCTCCTTAAGATAGGAAAAATCTGTTCACCTGAAGATAAACAAGCTTTTGTTGCTTTGTGCCAAGAGTTCCATGATGTCTTTGCTTGGGAGTATTCAGATTTGAAAGGATTTGATCCCCATATTGCTCAACATACGATTGAATTAGAACCTAATGCCAAGCCAGTAAGGTAGAAACAAAGGCTTTTGAATCCCAAGCTCGAGCCCTTAATGATTAAAGAGCTAGCCAAATAAGTTGAGGGGGGTATTGTCTTCCCTATCAAGCACACCTCATGGGTTTCTAATCTTGTATCGGTGAGGAAGAAAAGTGGTGAGTTAAGACTTTGTGTAGACTTTAGGGATCTTAACCGATCCTCTCTGAAAGACCACTACCCGCTTCCCTCCATGGAACAGATCTTACAAGAAGTTGCTGGCTCTGAAAGATTTTCCTTGTTAGATGGTTTTTCAGGGTATAATCAAGTGCTGGTTAAAGAGGAAGATCAGTTTAAGACTGCTTTTACAACTAAATGGGGCACCATGGCATACAAAAGGATGCCTTTTGGTTTGTCCAATGCTGGTGCCACATTTCAGAGAGCCATGGACATGGCATTTCAAATTTTGATCAACAACATTATACTGATTTACCTAGATGACATAACAGTGTATTCTAAGAATGCTGATGAACATCTGTTACATCTTAGACAAGTGTTCGCAAAATGCAGAGAGTTCGGTATCTCTCTAAACCCAAAAAAGAGTATCTTTGCTATTCATGAAGGGAAATTATTGGGACACATAGTGTCAAAGAAAGGAATCACTATTGATCCTGAGAGAGTCAAGGCCATACTTGAGTTGCCGTTGCCTAGTCACAAGAAGGGTCTACAAAGTTTTCTAGGCCAGATCAACTTTCTGAGAAGGTTCATCCCTGATGTTGCAAACTTGTTACAGCCTTTGACGGCTATGTTAAAGAAGAATGCAGTTTTCAGTTGGACAAAAGATGCCAAGAATAGTTTTGAAAAGGTCAAAGAGGCCTTAGCAGCAACTCCTATGCTGGTAAATCCCATTTTTTCTAAAGATTTTTATTTATATGCTTATGGTGGCACCAATAATATCTCTGCAATATTGGTTCAAAAAAATGAAGATGATTTAGAACAACCAATAGCTTTCTTCAGCCAAAATTTGGTTGATTATGAGCAAAAATACTCCTTTGTAGAGAGGCATGTCCTTGCCGTAATCAGAAGCCTGAAGAAATTCAAGCCTTTGATTTCTCATAGTAAAATCCATATTCTGGTAGCGCACTCAAGTGTGAAGGAGTTTCTGCTGAATAAAGACTTGAATGAAAAAAGAGCAGGATGGGTCATCAAGGTCATGGAGTATGATGTAGATGTTAAGATCACCAAGCTGGTTAGAGGCAAAGGTCTGTGTGAGCACCTCGCTGCAGGGTCAAGTAGTGAAAGTAAAATAGAAAAGGATGCTGTGCTTGCCAATTTAAATGAGCCTCAGAATGCTCAGGATGATGTGCCCCGGGATAACTAATTGGGTTCAAGATATGACCCACTTTTTACAAACTAGTCAATGCCCATTAGGTCTGAACATAGCCAAAAGAAGATACTTTAGATTACTGTCTATATTGTATGTGATGGTAAATGATGTTCTTTTTAAGAAAGATCTGAGTGGTGTCCTATTAAGATGCATTCACAGTGACCAAATTGAAAAGGTGCTTCATGAGTTTCATGATGGAGCTGCAGGAGGTCACTTTGCTCCCAGAACTACTGCCTGGAAGGTCATGAGAGCTGGTTACTACTGGCCCAACTTGTTCAAGGATGCGTATGCCTGGTTGAGAAAGTGCATCAAATGTGCTTTGTTTTTAGGAAAGGAAAGGTTGCCAGCTATGCCCCTACATCCAATTCAAGTGGAGCAGCCCTTCATGAGATGGGGCATTGATTTCATCAGTCCAATAAACCCACCTTCCAGTGCTGGTCACAAGTGGGTACTTACAACCACAGACTATTTTACAAGGTGGACAAAAGCAGTTGCTTTGAAAGAAGCAAAAGAGTCTTCAGTCTTGAGCTTCTATGAAGACATAGTCACAAGGTTTGGAGTGCCTGACTCCATCATCTCTGATAATTCCCTTGCATTTGTGGGATTAAAACTGATTGATTGGGCTGTCAAGCATGGCATTCATTTGAACACCTCAAATTATTACCCTCAAGGTAATGGTTTAGCTGAAAGCACGAACAAGAACCTCATTAGGATCATCAAAAGAACCATAGAAGACAGCCAAAGGACCTGGCCCAGTAGTTTAAAGAATGCACTTTGGGCAGATAGAGTGACCCCTAAGAGGTTTGTTGGTAATTCACCATATATGTTGGTTTATGGTAAAGAGGCAAGATTGCCCCTATCCGTGGAGCTCCTAGCTCTAGACATCGTTCACCAGCTGGAGATGCTTGAGGGACAGGATCCCATGTCTATAAGATATGCAGAGCTCATGGAGCTCAAAGAATCAAGGGACAGAGCAATGAAAACTTTGGAAGATCATCAGGTCCAGACAAAGAAGACATTTGACAAAAGGGCTACAACAAAATATTTTGAGGGAGACCTTGTGCTCAGGTGGGATGTTCTTAAAAGCAGACCAGGCCATCACACCAAGTTCGACAACATATGGACTGGTCCGTTTGTTATCACAGGATGTAAAGAACACAATGCATGTCAACTAGCTACAACAGAAGGTGAAATGCTTCCTATCCTAGTCAATGGGATACACCTTAAGCACTATTTTCAAATCTGACTAATCTATCTATTGTACATAATAGTTTAGACTTTACGTTTTCCACAAGTGCTGTTTCAGCACAGTGTATATTTTCTCTTTTGTTTCCCCTGTCTTGCCATTTTGGTCACCTAATGTGCCCTATGGGTCTCATGCGTATTGCAACCATGTGCTGACTAGCGTTTTATGTGTTCTCTAAGTTTTCTAATGACTCCATGCCCAATGGACAAATTGTAGCTACTCGTTCTCATGTTTAGCAGGCAAACATCCCGTAAAGATCGCCAGAAATGTTACCTAGTTTTCACCCTCAGGCTCAATCAGGCAAGCATCTATGTTGCAGGTGTCATAAGGGTCAGATGGGATATCTCCATCGAAGGTTACTTCATGCTAGGTCACGTTTTCTGCATCGGATGAGTCTGTGTTGCCTATCGGCAGGACTCATCCGATGTCATGGCGATCAAAAGGCTTCTGCATACTTCATTCGGTGAGACGCTTCATTTGTTTTGGCGACCGTAGAGTTTCTATCGACATATGTTTTCACCGTCGGGGTTGTGTCTTATCGATTTTATCATCTCTCCCCGACTAGGTATATGGTGATTCATCGGCGGAGCCTTATTCTATTGGCATAGGGTCTCAGTGAAGTCTTCTTGTTTCACCGACTGGAGGAGCAGAATATATCATATCAGCATGAGTTCATTTTTGTCTCGTCGATCGGTGGTGGAGGGATTTACTCATCGGCGTAATTCGGGGCGATCACCGTAAGGTCTCGGAAACTGACCTTCGGTCTCGCTAATGGAAGATATGAAGGCTCTTGGTTGGCGTAACAACTTCCTTGTCTTGACGATTTTCAATGCATGAGGCCTTTCGGCATAACAAATGTAGTCTATGAGAGGTCTCTCCAACGGACGAAAGCTACAATGATGGGAAAAGGATGGGCTCGTTGGCAAGATAAAGCATGGGTCTCGATGACTAGATGTTTTTTGTTTGGTGGAGGTTATTTTCTTTGACGAAGGGTCTCGGCGAATGCCTCAAGTTTCGTCGAAGTCACAAGGAGCCTGACACAAAAGATGAAGGCCTCGATATCTTGTTTTCGGCAAGAGTCTCGCCAATTATGAGTGACCTCGCCGAGATCATCAAATATCGACATAGAGTCTCACCGACACCAAATGGATGGCTGACGGATGATGTTGGTTTCGGTGTAGGTCTCAGCGAAGTAGGAAAAGCTGGCCAGGAGATAGGGAGTTCGCCACAAGATAAAGCCGTTGACGGGAGGTCTTGCCGACTTGGTAAGATCTCACCGAAGGCCATAGGAAGTTCAAGCTCGGTGGAGAGGAATGAGCTCGGGGTAAACAAATGGAGCTCGACATAGAGTCTTAGTGAACAGAGACGGTCTTGCCGACTGCTAGGAGACCCCATCAAAACATGAAAGACTTGCCAACTGATGATGTCGCCCGAAGGTCATACCGACTATAGAGGAGCCTTTGGTGTAGCGAAAGAAGTTTGGGAAGACTTCTTCCTGACCGGTGGGAGTCTTAACGATAGAAAAGAAGAGATTAGACAGAAAGAAGATGAGGTCGGCAGGATGTCTCTACGACTAGGCCAACTTTCTCCGAACTCAAAGCAAGCTTTCGACGGAGGAGGGAGTTTTCGCTATAGAGTCTTGGAAAATGCGGGAGGTCCTACTGACTAAGGTGCCCGCCAGGAATATCACCGGACATGGAGGTTTTCAGAATAACATAATGAGCTTGGGGTAACCTCTTTCTGACCGGAATGAGTCAGGCCAAAAGAAAAGAAGTCGGCTGAGGGTTCATGCCTCGGCGTGAGTCTTGCCGAGATGCATTTCCATTCAAGGGAATTTTGACCAGCTGCAGGGCTGCGTGGTTTTCACTCGACCAATCAGAGAGATCTAAGGGGAGACCATGGCAGTCCAGAGAGCATCGACAGGATGAAGGGCGACATGTATCTGTTGCAGGATCAGAGCATTCATGGTGCGGCCGAAGTAGCTCGACTAGACATGATGGATCGAATAAATGTGGTAGCTGAAAGAATATCTGAAGAGGACTTCTTTGAGAATGTTTCAGACCGACACCAACAACAGGGACACGCAGGTCTTCAGCATTAATTATATAAAATATAAGAGGAAATCCTATCCTGAATCGGGATATTTTTTGTAAGCCCTAAGGGGCTGACGTATCAGTTTATATATAAGGCATTTTTTGCCTTTTGTAAATAGTTCAGATTGCACACTCTGAAGAGTTAGTGATTTTCAATCAATCCTTTCTCTGTCAATGTATGTTTTTCTGTAACTCAGTTGGAATCTTGAATACAACATAGAGTGTACCTTGGAAGTTTTTCTTCATGTTTGCATGATTCTCATTTCTGCATCCTTTCTTTTAAGCTTGTAAGTTTTATGACTGTGTTTTCACATTTCTGCATTTGTATTTGAAGGTTGTGAAACTAATCTTTCCTTCCCAAGGTGTATGTGTGGGCCAAACCTGTTAGGACTCAAGTTTTAAACCTAAAATATGTTCTGAAAATAGCAATTAGGCTTTCAAGTGTGTGTTTCGCTGTGTTCACTTCATGATTTCTCATTAATACGGTGTATCACCATAGGTTCAGTTTTCCATTTTATGCATCTCTTCCCCTTTTCCTTTCGAAGAATCAATAGTTCGCGATACCCAAATGAAGCCGGCCTTCTCAGGAGGTTCATTTCAACTATGGTGACCATAGCCTTGAAATGATCCCATTGTGTGTATATAAGCTCAATTTTAATTTTTGTGGGTGCCATTTCCGGTGGCTTAACAATAACATTTAACATCTTGGAGTTTATAAGTTCATTATCAAATCCAAAATCAAAAAATCCAAAAGTATTAAATTCTAGTATCCCTCCAAGGTTTCTTAAGAGTTCAATCATTCACAATCACCCATATTTCATTATCTCATCACCATCATTTGATCCTTAACATCTTAAATTTTATTTTTTGCACCTAAAGTTTACACCAACCTAAGGAGTTAGAGGTTTACCTCCCATATTCCTAAAAGTTGATTCTTATTTTATGGTCCAAACTAGATTTCAACACAAGAAAAACATGGAAGCAAACAAATAAACATCCACTTCAAGTGACTTGAGTCAAACTACACCTGAAATCAACCCCATTGGATCTAACAATCCCCCACTCAACTCTCCTCTACTACCACAAGATCTTCAAGAGGTAGGTTTCCAGGTGGAGGATATCACCAATAATGTCCTAGGAATGACTCAAGATGAAATCATTTAAATGGTCCAAAATCCTGAAAATCTCAAAATGGTCAACACAATGATGAGACTTAATCCTTCACAATACATGTTATAATTAGCAAAGGAAGGGGCTAAACTCCCTTCTAATTATGATGTGAGCAGTATTGTAGAGAATCCTCTTGGGATTATGTCACCAGTCTCATTCACACTTTCCTTCCAAAACATCATTCAATCCATCCCACAACCAACATCATCTCATGCTCCAATTCCACCCATGGTTACCAAGGGGAGTTCATTGCTCCATTCTCTTCAAATGCATCCCCTTGTAAATAACCAAGACTTAGATGCAAATATAATCTTGGGCCAACCAAATACCATCCCTCAAGATCCAAAGC
Organism: Sequoia sempervirens; assembly: GCA_007258455.2. Taxonomy (NCBI): domain Eukaryota; kingdom Viridiplantae; phylum Streptophyta; class Pinopsida; order Cupressales; family Cupressaceae; genus Sequoia; species Sequoia sempervirens. The sequence continues at coordinate 6,482 of VDFB02062863.1, forward strand.
ATCCATACATCCCACTCATCTTTCATGACACCAACAATCCATCCACTTTCTTTGCATTATCGACATTTTCTCTTGACACACAAGTCTCACTTCCCATGACCTCACAAGGACAAGTGGGTCTATTTGGACAAGGGGGAATCTTTGATCCCTCATCATAAATTTCTCAAGGAAACACACCACCAATCTTCCCACCATTTCCCCCTCTACCATCAAAATCCACACCAATCCTTGGTTTAGGGAAACCCCCTTTACCAATCCTCAATCAACCAAATCAAAACAGTCCTTTGATCATGAATCAAATCAACATACCAAATCCTCTGAACATGCCATTGATATCGCAACACTAGGTGGCACCAATCCAAACAACATAATTAATCACTACACCATCTACAATGCCTCAAATATCTCAAAACATGGTCTCCCAAGGACCTAGCATATCAATCTCACCATCTACCACACAATCCCATATCGTCAATCAAATGGCACCTCCACAACCACCTCAACAAAATCTCATCGCAACATCTCACACCATTTTGAATCCTCCACCACCACCAAAAAATCCAAACATGGTGAATCAATATAGAATCACCTTGCAAGCTACCCAGCAAGCCTATCAAAAAGCATTCCAATAGTTTCAAGCTCAAAAAGCTACACAAGCTGCACAACAAGTTGGTCAACAAGAATAGGCACAACAAGCCGCACAACAAGCACAATAAGATGCCCAAGTGAAATCTGAAGCTTTATTGCAACACCAACATGTCGATCAAGCTACACAAGCCACACAGGCTGCCCAAGCTGCACAAGCCACCCAACAAGCTCAATCTCAAGAACAAGCTCAGTATCAAGTGCAACAAGCTCAAGTACAAGATTTGTTACAACAACAAGCTTATCAACAAGCCTTGCAACAATACCAAGCACAACAAGAATTGTTGGCACAATAACAGTAAGACCAACAAGTGTTGTTGGCACAACAACAATTGCAGGCATACCAACAAGCATTGGTAGCACAACAAAACTTGTGGTAGCCTCCCATGAACACACAACACAATCCACCCATCACTCAAATGATCAAACCACCTCAAAACACATTCATCCCACCACTCAATCCACATAACGATGTGTCTACACAAATAAAATTTCTCTCACAACAAGTGTTAGACCTACAATCCAAAAAAATAACAAAAACACAAGGGAATTTAAGCTCTTATACATTCGACGGAAGCATTGTGATGGTGGCATTCCCACAAGGGTTTAAGATACCTAAATTTGGAAAATATCGTGGGACTGGCAACCCTGAAGATCACATCAGGGAGTTTCATGTCCACTATATAGAAGTTGCATACGACGAGTCTTATCCAATGCAACTATTCCTTCAAATTTTGGTTGGACCAGCAATGAAATGGTTCTCATGTCTTCCTCCTAGAATCAAAAAGTTCCAAGAAATTGTTGACTTGTTCATACATAACTATTCATTCAACATAGCCGTGAACATGAGTCTAGAAGAACTATCCACTCTAAAACAAGCCAAGGAGGAAACATTTTCATCCTTCTTGCAACGATGGCAATCTAAGGCCAACAGGAGCAAGTGGACTATGCTAGAAGAACAACAAATCTATAGTATCATTTCCAATCTCGAAGGGATCTTGTCCTTCCATTTGAAAATGCAATGCATCACCACATATGACTAGTTGAACCAAAAGGTGCTCAACATTAAACAAGCCCTAATCACACAAGGGGGGACACCTGCTTATCAAGACAACCGTCCATCAACTAGTTACAATGAAAAACCTCACACATGGGAAAAGAATAAGAATGTTACTAATGATAGTGTGGTTGATGCCAAAGCTATTATCAGTGCCCCAAGGAAAAACACACAATCATATCAACAACCGCAAGTCAACAACCAAAACAACACACAAGCCAACATGACATCACAACAACCAAACAATCAAGTAGCCAATAACCTAAATAATCAATGGGGACCACCCCCAAGGAAGTATCCCCCTAAACAGAAATACACACCACTTGGGGAATCGATTGAGTCTATCATGTAATGGCTAGTTCAAGCAAATCTCATCAAGATCCCTGTTTATGAAAATTATCAAGAGCCTCAAGTTAAACCCCCATGGTATAACGAGAAACAACTCTACAATTTCCACAAAATAAAGGGACACACGACAACCAGTTGCATGCGACTTAAAAATCTAATTTAGGACATCATCGATGATAGGACAGTAACCACTGAGCAACCCGCAGGAAATCAAGATCTAAAAATATACACAAATCCAATGCTAGATCACAATAAAGGAAACAACAATGGTAAGGAAAAATATAATAATGTGAACCATGTTTACGACCATGTTGTTGCATCCTTAGATGAGTGGGTCACCGTTGTCAGCATTAAAGGATCCAAAGCCGACTATAGAGTTACCACACATGGTGGAAACTTTATCATTCCAGGACCATCCCAACCACCTAAAGCATATGCTACCAATCCAAAGTCAATTCCCTATGGTTATAATATCCTCGATCAATTGAAAAGGACCCCTACCTAGATCTCCATCATGGAGTTGCTGAAAATCTCACCCACACATAGGGAAATCCTAGAAAAGGCACTGGCTACATCCACTATCCCCACAAATCTTGATGCAACCAGTTCCAAGCTATGGTCAAACACATTACCATGCCACATCTCTGAACATTTTCTGATCAAGACTTCCCAACTCAACCATCTCATAACCATGCACTCCATCTCGAAGTCCTAATCCATAAGAATAAAGTCAAAAGAGTCTTGGTGGATGGAGGTGTGAGCTTGAATATCTATAATCTCAAGCTAATAAAGAATTTGGGATTCTTTGAAGACTTCATTGAAAAAGGTAAGGGTATTACTATCAAGGAATATGATGATCAGGAACGGGTGTCTCAAGGCGCCATTCAACTCCCTATTCAAGTAGGGCCAGCTATCATGGAAACTACATGCCAAGTCTTTTATCTTGAACTACCTTACAATATCCTCCTAGGGCACCCATGGATCCATGGGATATAATTTGTCGCATCCACCTTCCATCAATGTGTCAAGTTTCCCTATCAAAATCAAGAGGTCATAGTCCATGGAGATCCTAAACCATTTTATTATTGCAAGAATCTAGAATCCAAGTACTACAAGATCCCTCAAGTCCCAAAGAATGATGAGGGACCCATATCTCCATATATAGACCCATCTACCCTAGCCTCCACTTCTGATAAAAAGACACCCTCCATTTTGGACATCTCTGATATCAAAGTCATTATCCAAGATAATGGGTGTGGGGATTAAAAAATGAAAAAGAGTTCCTTTGTAATAGGAGAGTTACCTCAATCTCCTTGATCTCATGGGAAACCCCAACCGATTGACACACCATCCCAAAATTTTAAAGAAAACCCATCCAGATTCAAAAGGTGGAGGGACCTAAGTCAGAAAGTGGTAGATGAAAAAGATATATCAAGCATATTATATCAAGATGAAAGGCCCATACCTAATCTTCCCATGGATAATGATAACAGATGACTACAGTTAATGCAAGGATGGGGCTATAACAAAAATGAGAAGCTTGGGAAAATGATAACGGCCTTCTAGAACATATCATTCCTAAGAAGCATATAAATAATCTTGGCCTTGGATGTACCCCTCTAAATATAACCATACGTGGCAAAGGTTCCCTAATTAGAAAAGTAAAAGCTCCTCCTCAGTTACAAGTGTCCACTGGTTTTCCCTTAGATAATTATAATTTTGATATAACCAATGTGTGTGACGAGGACCCCATCACTGACCTACCCATGCTATTCAAGGATTCCTCTCTTTTCATGATTAGTACCTTATCTTTCAAACCAAGTAACCAAACCAATCAGCTAAAACTTGTCTACCCCCAACTCATCGATTATGACCAACGAGGACCACCAATTTTAGACACGTTCGAAAATGATGAGGCTCTCTCAGAATTCATGGGATTGTAGGATACTCTACCATGTGGAGATCATAAATCTAGGTTTGGCATTGATCTAGACACACATGCATACTATGGGGAAACAATTGAATCCCTCAGTCAAAAAAGTGAAAATTTAAGAATAATATCTAGGTCTTTAAGTGAAAACCACATTGTGACACTTTTTGACCTAAAAATAGTAAAAAAAAAAGGACATATCCAATGGTGAAAACCTCTCCGAGGCACCAAAGGATGAGGTATTCAATCTTCCCCTTAGTGCTATTCATCAAGAAAAATCAGTAGTCATAGCAGAAAAATGTAATCCAGTCAATCTAGGGACCGAGGAAGCACCACATATCACCTTCTATGTGGAATCACTTTTGACAAAAGAACAAGAACTTCTAGTTGCTTTTCTAAGGGAAAGGAAATTAAATGAAGAATTATTCCATATGTACACAATTTCATAACCAATCTAATAGAAAATTTGAAGAAACTAATTTTAACACAAAGAGTTGAATCAATAAAACTTATTGAAATTTTTTGAATGATAGGACTCTAGAAAAAGAGATTAATATCAAACTAGTTATGGAATTGTTTGATTAGGAAAAGGGACCTAGGTCCTAAATCACACCTTTCCCAATTGGAGGATTAGAAATTATCTCAAATCCATTTCACTACAAATCCTAATTAGAAGAGTCAGAATGGTGGATCAGGGTTCTAATCCTTGTTTTTGTTTGTGTGGATGTGATTGATTGTTGATTTATGATTACTAATTGACTAATTTTTAATGATGCAAATGAAATAACTATGTAAACTATGAAAATGTAGTAGTCTATTATAATTTTTGAGAAACTTGATGCAAAAAAAAAAAATTGTATTCCAAAACTGAAAAATGGCAAACACATATGCACCTAAGATATAAATTTGAGCTTGATCTTGCAGGTCTAGGGTGTAGTGTTCTCTAGACTATCCTCCTTTTTCAAATCTAAAAATGCAGGCCTTAGGACATGAATATGTAGCTTTTGTGTTTTTGGAGTTGTCAAAACTTCATTAATTCGTAAGAAAATGCAGATTATGTGACTTGTTAACTTGTAGGATTTTGATGCATGAATGAAAATATAGTCCCAAATCATCCTCCAACTTACTTCAAATCTCCAACTTGCACACTTAAGAAGAGAGAAAGGGTTGTTCCATACAAGGGCTTGCCTAAGTCAAACCTCATGTTGGTATTTCTACCTTCACAATAGAAAATTATGATGAAAGGGAGTGTATCCTTGGTTGGATAGAGGCTAATTGATAAACAATAATGAATTGACAATATTATTGCAACTTATCACTCAGATTTGATCTCCTTGATGGACTGAAGTCACACTCATCACCTTCAAGGATCAATTATTGCTTGACTTGAATTGATTTGATCACCTTGAATGGTTAGTATACACAAACAAAATTCATGTAAATATGAACATAAATTCACATAACATATGACATGATGATGCTTGAATGGTGAAATATTGCAATAATCTTGATAATTGTGCTCTTGACTACTCTTGAATTCTTTTTAGGACACTTTATTTTCTCAATTGAATTCCTTAGCTTAGTATTAGAATCATGAAAATGACTAGGTATTTATATGCAATTCTTCTAATTTCTTGAAAATAAAATGTTGAAAGTCGATAATTGAAATTGTAAATTCAAATAATAAATTACTGACATTGACATATTCAAACTTGGAGCCAAAAATGTTGGTCTAGGGTGCAGTGCACCCTAGATTGGATTCCTCCTTTTTCATAATCAAAAGTGTTAGGTGAAAAATATTAAATGCATAATTTCATTTTCCTTGTTTTATTTTCCAAGAATTTTTATAAAATTGGTAATTAATACATAATTAGGTCTAAGCATAAAAGGGAAAAGCTAAACCTGATGCAAAATTGTCAAGGGTGACAATTTTTGATGCTATATTTAGCCCCCACTTTAGTGAGAGTATGAACTTACGCTCAGACTCACACTAAAGTAAGAATAAGTCAAGAGGGTTCAATTATCCAAATATTGAAGAGATAGGATGGCATTGAATCTAGGGGATGTGCTAACCCCCAGGATTCAATATGGCAAGACAACATGAGGACAAAGAACACACATGTGAAGTGAAATGACATGAAACATGAAGACACAAAGCATGTATGACAGAGACACCACACATAACATAACAAAAATTAAAAGAGAACAAAACACATAAAAAAAGCATAAAACACGATACCAAAACAATGCAAAAATATGCAAAAGGGATATGACAATCACAAACTAGTAAGCTATATAGAAATTTTACTAGGATCCATACCCAAGATGTGTAATATTCATGGGATAACAAATTCCTATATTTGTTAGGTGAGCAATAAAACAAAGCATTATAGGCTAGTGAAGTTTTTTATTCACTACGTGAGCTTTCTAAAAGTAGCAAATGAGAAACACATACCTTGGGCTACTGAGGATGGTTTTCACTACGTGTGATATCATGTAAACCAAACCAAGATTTATATTCCCAATCACTATGATAAGGTGCTACACTAAATGATCAAAATGTAAAACTAGTTCATCACTAAGTCCATCACATGTGAATAAAGTGAAGCACATAATGCAATGCATGCCTCCACCTTAAATTAATTGCTAAACCCCAACTATGAGAAATTTCTTTAAGGTAGAAGTAAGATGATAAATGCAATATGATAATGTCATGAGATCTTATTGGAAAAACCCATGCTAATGATATGTTCCCAATAAATTTGACTCAAAACTATGGGTTTCCCCAAGAAAAAGCCACATAACAAGAAAAAAGATATCACATAAGGGATCCATGAATCTAGGGTCAATATAGACCTTTAATAATATATAATATAATTATGCTAAAAATTAACATCATTTCCTCATATACTCATGGAACTATGAACACGATGGATAAATACACATAGAGATGAAAAAACAAACCTTTTGGGTTAGCATATAAGAGACCTAAATGGCCCAATGCCTTGCATCATCCCCAAAATAAAACATAAGATAACAACAAATATTTATGGCATAGATAAGAATAGAGATACAAATAGATGGATGTTACAATAGATTCATTTCATTTGCATCCTTGTTCCAACAAGAACAATGGAAACCAACAAACATAAGCACAACATGGGAGGTCGCATCATGAACATGCAAAAATACACATGAAACACACAAAAGGGTACAACATATGCAAGCTGATCTAAAGAAATTTGTTTGCATCCCAATATTTCTCATCATAAATGGAAGGTGTAGAATAAGCTAAAGGGAATACAACAAGTGTCGTACAAGGAGTATCATCAAGTTCAACATATGATGGATCACTCTCATTAGGAGGATTATCACAGTTGTATTTATTCAAATCTATAGATGTTGAAAACAATAAAGATAATCCATTATG
>VDFB02062866.1:0-63652 GCA_007258455.2 Sequoia sempervirens
GTTAGGACTTAAGATAGCGGGAACTTTCTGCTTTGGATCTTTTCTCAATCTTCCGAAATGGCCCTTATTAGCCATTTGGTCTTGATCAATTGCTTCTTCTTCCTCTTCTACATTTGAACCTTCTTCCTCTCCTTCATCCTCACTTTCCTCCCTCAGGTTTAACCCTCTTCTCAACTGCTCTTGTAACGCATCAATCTGTCTTTGGAGGGCTGCTAGTGCATCTCTTCCACCAGTATTTTTGTCGCCTCGACCACCTTTGGCACCACCACGCCTACCAGGAATCACTCTTGGAGGAATCTTTCTTGACCTCGACCCACAACCATAGTCCTGGTACGAACTGCCTCACGATCGACGATCTATCCACACGCTCAAGAAAACCCGCTATGATACCACTTGGTGAGGACGCAACCCGAGACTTAGAAAATAACTCAAAAATAAGAGAATAATTTTATTATTCAGAAAGTGGAGCTTCTTACATGCAGAGGATCTCAAATCCCCAAGTTCTACAACACATGCAAGTTACAAAAAGCTACAAAATAACCCTTTCGCAATATGCGAGCTTGTCCCCAAAAAGTTACCCAAAAATTAGAAACCTGCCCATAAATAGAGCTCCTCTTTATTTGGAGCCAAAACAACATTCAAATTTGAGTTTAGGCGGTTTGGCACCGAAAAATTACAACTTGAAGTTCAAATTTCAAAAGAACATTTGCAATTGTATCTTCTAGAAAGTGCGCCAACTTTCTGGGGCCATAACTTTTGATCCGGGACTCCGATTCGCGAACCGTTTGAACCGTTGGAAAGGTCTCGAAGTCAACAACGTGCTCAAAATTTGCTATGCTAATTTTGGCAAGTTTCGAGGCCAATCCAGGAACTCTGAGTGCCTCAAATCTAACTCAGAAGATTTTTAGGTGCAAATCTGGGAAACTAAAACTGCAATATCTTTCAACCCAAGAATAGAAAATAAAAACCATAAATTGGGAATTTCATTATAACGAAAAGGGTATCAAAAAAAGCAAAAAACATCTAAAAACCGAGAAACTTGAAATTTAACTATTTTTGGGTGATGCAAGATTGCCCTTACACCACTGGATGCTCCTGCATCACATTTCCTGCTCGATGATGCTCCCATTTTTTAGTGGTTTCCACCCTAGTTTTTTTGTTACACATTATATAATTGCTTGATTTCTGTCAATTACAATTGGGGATCTGATAGTATAACATGCATACTTTGTTTCATTACACAAACACCCTTGTTCATTTCCAATAAGCTCAATTAGATGAATGGTTAGTTTGTTCATCAATTACAGTCAATCTTACATGTATGAATTTTTTGTTACACTTTCTATCATTGTTTCAATTGTGTATTGGGGATGTGATAGTATAACATGCATTCTTTGTTTCATTGCACAAAGACCCTTGTTCATATGCAATCAAATCAAATAGATGCACAGTTAGTTTGTTCATCAATTACACTAGATCTTACTTGTCTGATTTTTTTGTTACACATTGTATCATATTGTTTGATTTTTGTCAATTCAAATTGGGGATGCGATAGTATAACATGCATAATTTGTTTCATTGCACAAAGACCCTTGTTCATTTCCAATCAGCTCAATTAGATGCATGGTTAGTTTGTTCATCAATTACAGTCAATCTTACATGTATGAATTTGTTGTTACACTTTCTATCATTGTTTGATTTGTGTGAATTGTAATTGGGGATGTGATAGTATAACATGCATTCTTTGTTTCCTTGCACAAAGACCCTTGTTCATATGCAATCAACTCGAATAGATGCATGATTAGTTTGTTCATCAATTACACTAGATCTTACATGTCTGATTTTTTTGTTACACATTGTATCATTGACTGATTTCTGTCAATTACATTTGGGGATGTGATAGTATAACATGCATACTTTGTTTCATTGCACAAAGACCCTTGTTCATTTCCAATAAGCTCAATTAGATGCATGGTTAGTTTTTTCATCAATTACAGTCAATCTTACATGTATGAATTTGTTGTTACACTTTCTATCATTGTTTGATTTGTGTGAATTGTAATTGGGGATGTAATAGTATAACATGCATTCTTTGTTTCCTTACACAAAGACCCTTGTTCTTATGCAATCAACTCAAATAGATGCATGGTTAGTTTGTTCATCAATTACACTAGATCTTACATGTCTGATTTTTTTGTTACACATTGTATCATTGACTGATTTCTGTCAATTACATTTGGGGATGTGATAGTATAACATGCATAATTTGTTTCATTGCACAAAGACCCTTGTTCATTTCCAATCAGCTTAATTAGTTGCATGGTTAGTTTGTTCATCAATTACATTCAATCTTACATGTATGAATTTGTTGTTACACTTTCTATCATTGTTTGATTTGTGTGAATTGTAAATTGGGATGTGTTAGTATAACATGCATTATTTTTTTCCTTGCACAAAGACCCTTGTTCATATGCAATCAACTCAAATAGATGCATGGTTAGTTTGTTTATCAATTACACTAGATCTTACATGTCTAATTTTTTTGTTACACATTGTATCATTGATTGATTTCTGTCAATTACATTTGGGGATGCGATAGTATAACATGCATACTTTGTTTCATTGCACAAAGACCCTTGTTCATTTCCAATCAGCTCAATTAGATGCATGGTTAGTTTGTTCATCAATTACACTCAATATTACATGTATGAATTTGTTGTTTCACTTTCTATCATTGTTTCATATCTATATGTACATATGCATATATGCATATACATATTCATATGCATATGCTGTATGAAGTTATATTTGAGTATGTTGTTTGAGAAATGGTATTAACATAAGTAGGAGTCAACATATACATATGCATATGCACATACATATATGCATATGTATATGTATATGTATATGTTGACTCCTACTTATGTTAATACCATTTCTCAAACAACATACTCAAATATAACTTCATACAACATAACACTTTCTGATACAACATTATCAAATTTATATATAACTTCAAACATCACTATGTTATAAATATTTGCAACCCTTTATGATACAACATACTAAAATTTCTAAATAACTTCAAACAACAGTATGATACATATATGTATAGATTAAGATAGATAGATACATATGTTTCCTATAGCCTTGTTCATTTTCATTGAACTTAATTAGATGTATATATGTAAATGTATATATATATATATATATACAACTATCTATTGCAAAAATAGATAGATACATAAGTTTTCTGTCGCAGAGATAGATAGATACATATGTTTCTTATTGCAGAGATAGATAGTAACATGATGGAATATGTTGTTTGTATTCAATCCATACTATTGTTTCAAGTTAAAAAAATTCAAAACAAAAAAGTTCAAACATCATTTCAAATCCATCAAAAACTTCACAATCAATCGAAAAATGTAGGAAAATTGAAATTTGATGCCAAGTTATCTTGTGAGTTGGATGTGGCCTATGATGGAGAAGGACTCCAAGATTGAGTTGGTTGGATTATGCTTGGGGTGGGTGACGGTTGATAGGACTGTAAACAAGGACTCCAACTCTCAAATGGTTGGGTAGTTGTTGGGATAGGTGAGAGTGTATAGGACTACGAATGAGAAGGAATCCAACTCTGAAATGTTTGGCTAGTAGCTTGGGTAGGTGATGGACAATATTGGGGGCATTGAATAGACACAAAAATTGTGAAGATCCTATGGTGGTTAGGCAAGGGATTTAGAGGGCTGCTGAGTTGCCTCTCGTTTGCAACATTTTCTTGTGCCTTCTCTAAATCTTTTTCCATTTTTGCAACTTCTTTTTCTCTCCTTTGCTCCTCCCTTTTTTTGTCCTTGTCCTTCTTTTACAGCTCCTTTTCAGCCTCTGCTGCTATTCGTTGCTTTTCCTTTTCAATTCTCATAAGATATTTTGCCTCCAATTTTGCAATCCTTTCTATCTTGTGCTCTACAAGTTGTTGCTTCTTCCTCAACTTCAGTTCTTCTAGTTCCTTCTTCTTTTCCTCTTGCTCACTTAGCAGTGCCATGTAGTCATCAGCAGTTAGGAGTTGGGATCCTCTTTGCAATTTGATCCCACGGTTAGCTACCTTATTAGTCTTGTCTTTCACTACGTGAACCGATAGCTTCAAGAATTGTGAGATGTGTGAAGCTGGTTGACCTCCCAAAGGCTCAATAAAATCGACATTATTTGTTTTTGGCATCTCACTATCTATAGCATCCAATTTTCCTCCTAACTGCTCACCGTCATTGTCTCCACAATCAACATAGAAATGTTCTAACGTATTCAAACTCATGTTGTGAGGTGGACATGGCATTGTAAGAATTTGTTCTTCCTCCACATAAATATCCATACCAAGATTAGTAGCACCATCTAGGAGCCAGGAGGGTTGCTCGGGTGGAGTTGGTAGGGAAAGAGATATGTCTCCAATAGTATTCTCCTCTCCCAATACTATTGCTTTAAGTGGTTCATTGGAATCTGAAACAACAAATTCAAACATGTAAGTTTGAGAGTAATTAAAGAACAAATGAACCATGCATATAATTCAGTTGATTGGAAATGAAGATGGGTAATTGTAGAACATACTAACCATGCATCCCATTTTGTTGATCTCCAACTTCTGCAGTTCCATCATTACACCCACCCTAATTCACTTCCAAACCATTGTTGGATAGGCTTAGAATTTTTGCAGCAGTTGATGCTTCCTCGGGGGCAGCAAACTGGAAAGTATCGCTAACCCTCGCGTCCTTCTCCAAAGCATTTCGATCAAAGGGCCAAATACATATCCTCTTGAAGCTAGTTGTTATGTTTGAAACAATGAATGACTTTTGAAAATCTAGGCTGCCAAGTGTAGCCAATTCTACCCTTTTTATCTCCAGATTTGGATGTCTAATACTCCAATATGTTCTTTCCTTTTTGAAGTTAGACTTGAAAGACAAGAAAACACTCACATCAAGAGGCTACAACTTGTGTGATGTGTGGGATGGTAGGGTGATCAAGTCAATACTAGCTCCCTTGCTTCGGTAATGGTAGAGAATGCTACATGGTTGCCATGGCCATCAAATATCAAGAGATGTCTATGGGTGGGTGAGCAACCCACAAGCACTTGCATAGCAAAGAACATGAGCCATTTGATAAAAATCTCTTTGGTCATCCATGCGTGAGGTTGAAAAGCCATCAATCCTCCTGCCTCATAGTTGGCTATGTAGTTTTGCACATAGTTTTTGCTCTTGAACAAATAAAAACCTAGAATTTTTTGACCTGCAACATTTACACATGCTAGAATAATGATCCACTCCTAGATCTTTGGGATAATGTAAGCAACACTTCTGGTGCCTTTTTTGGAAAGCACCTTCATGCTACCGTTCTAGCCAATTTTCAACCCTATCTCGTCACAGTTCCAAATACTTTGTGGTCCATAATTCACTCCTACATATGACTTCTCCAAAGTGTCATAGAAAGCACTTACAACTATAGGCCTCAGATTTATAGCACGGTCTCTATCTTGTCCTTGGGCTGTTCTCAAGCACAGATCAAGATTCCTTCTTTTGAATCTCGTCCACCAAGACTTGTTGGGAAGCCTGTTCTTGAAGGGAATATTCCTTGTTTCACATATTTGGGCCACTTCTATTTTGAGATTGACAATTTCCAAGCCTTGGCCAACAACAACCATCTCCTTGCACCAATCGACGATCAATGACTCTTCCTCCTCAGTTAGGACTGTTGGGGGACCTTTCCTTCTACTAGTGGTCACACCACCCAACTAATTTGACAATGTTGAGGTAGGAATACCCCACTTTTTGGTTGCACCTCTAGTTGACCACCTGTTGTCTTCAACATCTTCAAGGGCACCGTCCATGTCAGCCTGGGTCCATTCTTGCCTCGGTGCAACCTTTTTGGTTGATAGAATTGGGTTAGCTTGGACTACAAATTTGGTTGGCTGCTCCACAACAATTTCTACATCCTCCTCACTACTTGGTTCTTTACTTGGCTGGTGAACAGGAATCACAACATCCTCCTCATCGCTATGTGGTAGATGCACACCTCTCTTGTGTGTAAGCATAGTTGTCCGCCTTCGCTTTTGTATAGGTCTCCTTCTTAAAGGTCGCCTAGTATTTGTTGTTGCTTTTTTCTTCCTCTGCATTGAACCAACACAGTGATTAGTAAACATCATACACTTATAACTAGTACAATGAAAATAATGATACCAACTAAAACAAAAAAATCATACATGTAATACTGAGTGTAATTGGAGAACAAACTAACCACATCAATGCATCTAATTGAGTTGATTTCAAATGATGAAGGGTATGTGTGCAATGAAACAAGCAATGCATGCTATAGTATCATATCTACAACTCTACCTCTTATAAACATTTTGGTGATCATGTTAAACCCTTCCTCATACAACATTATGATACCATTTTTGATCCTAAATGTTTATCCTCTCCTAAAGATGCAAAACAACTATTATGCAATAAGGAAAAAAACAAAAGACACCTGAAAGATTAGCCTAAGGAATTGTTAACACAAAAAAAATAGATGAAATAATGCAATTGATTATACCTTCTCCATGATGATGAATCCCTTGGTTGGCCCTTGATGTTTAAGATCCTTGTGTGCACCTTGGATGGATAGATGGAAGATTGACAATATGACTAGATGCAAATGCAAAATGGCTAAAATTGCTTGGATAAATGAGTGAAAATGCTTGTGAATTGAGTGCTCAAAATGACAGCATAAGGATACTACAATGACTACGTTTCCAAATGCATTAGAAGAGGGTGTATTTATAGACAAATTTGAATTCTCTAGAGAATTCAATGGTTGAGATTGAACCATGCCAAGGTCAAGATGTAGGGCTATGGTGAGTTGAGGACTCACAAGCCCTCACATCTTGACATGTGGAATGTGAGATGGATTAGAAATGGTGATGTGTAAATGAGGTGGAAGGAGGGTACATGATGTGGAAGAAGGACAAGTACTTTGCAAGTACCTTGGGGAATGAGAAGATTCCTTGGAGGAATAAAAAGTGAATTTAAAATTCACATGATTGGGGAATCTTGTGGATAAGACAAGGTTGCAAAGGGAGAGGTAGAAAGTACCTTGGATAAGACAAGGTGCGTAAAAGGTAAGCACTTGTCACATGTGACTTGATGTGACAAGTCAAAGATCACATGAGGAAGAGTCCACATGTGACTTGATGTGAATTCAAAGATCACATGGGGAAGAGAAAAATGAATTTAATATTCCTTGTAAGGATAAAAGGAATTCAAAATTCCTTAGGAGGTTGATTAGACTAGTTAATGAAGGATTAGAAGAAGGTTAGGTGGCTAGGAGAGATTAGAGACCAACTTGCAAAAGTTGGAGGATGTGACACATCCTAATCAAGGATTAGGCATGTGCACATATCTAATGATGAGATTAGAAGATGGATTAGCATTAGATAAAAATGATGGAGGATGTGACATATGAGGAATTAAATAAATGTCATTATTACCTATTTTTCACTACGAGCTCAAACAAGTAGAGTTGAATCAAATTCATCATTGATAGGTACAAAATTTTTCATGTTTTTCTTTTAAAGTATTCATTGATCATCATAGAGATCAATTTACATCTGAATTACAATTTTATTGTGCAAGTATTTGAAACAGAAAATTGAAAATTTGCATAGTAATGCCTTTTATTCATTTTTGTAAAAAACACTGAATCTCGCACAAGCCGCGAGAGTAACTGAATTTGATTATGACAATAAAATGATGAATACATAATTCAAGGACAAACTACACTACTGAAAACAACATAAGTGCAAAGAAGAGGAGCAATTCATCATTTCCTGTAATGATGAATCACTTTCGTTGGTGTCTTTAGTCGTCGCGTCTCCAAGCTGCTGTAGCCTCGTTTCCTCGCTCCATGAACTTGCAAAATTATAAAGGAATGGCATTAAAGATGTACTCTAAGCAATGATGAGTTACATTCTACCTTATGCCTATGCTACCAACAGGAATGTAATTTGCATTAAAACAAGCATTCACCAGATTGTTGAGCTGACAATCAAGAAAAACATAACTCAATGGAAGCTTTCAGCTTCTTTTATTTTGCTAACATGTTTGTTTCAATGTGTAGGAACAGGTTCATCATGTTCGAGATCATTTTATCAGATATGTGGAGCAAAACGGGCTCCCACAAGGGTTGAGCTCAACATATCAAAAGGATGCTCTCTAAATTATACATGAGAGTCATCGATAGCATTTACATTCATAGATAAAAGAAAAGTTGTTGTAACCAAGAAGAGATTCATAAAACAACCATATTTCATTTGTTATCTTTGTTTCAGCTCTACCTTGCACTCACTTTTGCATCTCAGTAAGGTATTGAGTCCCCTTATACTGAAGGGAGAACAGAGTATCAATCATTTAAAACTATTTCTAGCAACTCAAGATTTATATATAGTCTGAAAGAGACTTTGAGAAACAGAGTACTATCATAAAGGAGCATTGTTACATAGAAGTCGTAGGCATAAAGAATGATAGTACCATGAAGGCTCCACAAAACAGAGCATCAAGTTTCATGAATTTTTGATACTAGTTACATATTTGACAAAAATGACAAAGATAAGATATGACAATCTAAAGACCATGAGAGGCAGCCATGCAGGTGCATATGAGTTTTTCGAGGGTTATATATGAAAATTGAATGAAATGATTACTTGTAGATTATTATCCAAGCATAGGGAACTAGTTATTTTACATGAGAATACATCGTACTTTCCAAATAATAATGAATGAAAGGAGACAATGAAACTGATTCAGATATGGAACTGGACAAATGCAAGCATTTACATTCATAGATAAAAGAAATGCTATTTCAGAAAATGCATGACATGTGATACTTTGAAATTCTTGTTTGAAATAAGAATAAGCAACAATAGAAAAGTGTAATGCTTATTAAATTGCTGAGTGTAATGGTGAACACGCATACAATGGAACAGCAGTAAAGAGCAAAGCCATTTCTGTCACAGCAAAAGATAAAGAACAAATCCTTCACTAAGATTGGAACCAGATAATCCAAGAAGAATTTTATTTTAGAAACATATTTTCCAAATGTTACAGGTATTTCCAGGTAACAAAAGCAATGAAGAAAATTGGAGATACAAGACATCAATGCAAATACAATGCAATAGGTGTACATTAAGCAGAAAACGCATGCTACAGGATTGTCATGTTAACAGTAGCAATGCATACTATTTTAAAACCTCATTCCATTTTCAGTAATGCAAAATGGGCATAAAATCATGTGGAGCAATCCTTTTTGAGTCATCAATTTGGCGAAGGTTTGGTGGCAGCCCAAGGTCATTGTAATGTACACTAGAAGCAATATGACAGTGCTTTAGAGCATAATGGAATACAATTAGTGGAGTAACATTAATAATGCAAAGGTGCTTCAGCATTCACTAAGCTGTTAGGTAACATGATTGTTGAAGTATCAAACAAGTACTTTATAGCGAATGAAGTACATGATGCAAGGAACTATGGTTTTGAGGGAAAACTTGTCATGGCAGTGATGAAGAGTAATTTTAGAATGTCAGGGACTTCAATATTATAGCCATTATAAAATCCATTACAAGGAAACATGAAGCAATAAAGCATTGCTAGGTTGAGATATTTGATTCTAAGCATAGTCAAACTATCATCTTTCATGATGAAATATTTCATAAATTGCATTCAAGAAGATTTACTCAAGAGGATTGTGTTGCCATTCATCGAGCTATGATAGTCACAAATGGACTGTCAATATAATCAAACAAGGAGGGTAGCCATGGCTAAATAAAGAAGCTCCAATTGTTTAAAAATAAAACAAATTTTAGTGGTTGTCACCTTTATAATCGCAATCAGTTTTGTTCACTATGTGAATACAGAATAAATGAGTTTTTGTTTTGAGCTTATACAGGTTTTCAAAAATACCCAGAGCTTAAATATAAAGTTTCATCATCAGAAAAAGAGATAGCCACAACCAAAGGTTGGCAAAGAGTTCCCAAAATGATAAGCTCATGACTTGTTATAGAACAAAGGAAAACCCTCATGGCGGCCATTAAGATCACATAATACCCACATGAAATTGTTATATTTTAATGCAAAGTGTTACATTTTCTGAAGGAAATAACGCATCAGATCTACACAAGGAGATACAAGGGAGAATACCCAAAATGCAAACATATAGCCGTGACTTTCAATCAAGAGTATAAGTTATTTGAAGGTGAGATATATATAAATTGTAGCCAGGTTTCTTGTTTTTCTGTAAAGCATGGCGATATTTTCTAAGAATACAAAATGAAGGGAGGTTTCTTTTTATTCAAAATGAAGGAAACAAGAACAAAAAGAGAAACTGACCATTATGCTCTCCTTGAGTTTTAAAGTTCATAGTCGAGTTTGTATAGCAACAGGGAAGACACAGAAGGTTCAAGCTTTTCAATGGCGGCCAAAATTAGCAAATGCAGAGATCAACATGGACAAAGAAATGACAAAGAATATATCAGATAATATGCATGGCCGCGATTGTATAAGCCAAGAGATGATTCAAAATGGTAAGAAATTATCATTTTTGTGGAAGGATCAAAGTTACCACACATTTTTTTGTTGAGATTATTTAGAAAACATCCAAAAGGTGCAGATTTGAGCCATTTCATGGTGGAATTTTAGGTTGAAACCCTACTCAGCAGTGGCGGCCAGCTTCTTCATGAACCTTCTGTTGAAAAATGAGGTGTTTTCTTAGCTTAATACTCTGTAAAACTTTAATATTGCTGATCTAAGTAAGTCTTTTCTTTGTTACATATATTCTTTGTGGGTGATTATCTTGATTAATTCATTTTACTATTGTAGAATGAAGAGAGAAGTTGATAGAAGAACTAGACAGGATATTAGAAAGATTACACAAGATGTACCATGGAGAAACCCTTTCGGGAAAACACTCCACCAAGAATTGTTCCATTGTTCAATCTTTGAATTACAATAACTCTAATTCTTGCTTGAGAATGCTTCTTCTATCTTTACCAATCTTCTTCACACCTGCAATAACAATTATGAAAACTCTATTCAACTTGAATGAGATATAGAGACAATATGCAACCTTATAATCTCCAAATGGTGATAATTACAATGCACAAGCTCAAGCCCTTGAAAAGGTATGCCGTATTCCTTCAAGTTGAGTTATTCAATGAAGACTAAAGCTTACAACATGTGCTTCATGCATTTGGGTGTCCCAAACTGAAGCTACAACTTCTCCTTCACTTCAGTGATAATTCCAAAGCTCTTCCTCAAAGTTGGCACCCTTAAGTAATCCTACTTAACTGAGCTTTCATAAATATCTTATCATGCATGAGAGGTAAATCCAATAAAGCATTTTGGGTGCCCAAGTTGGCTCCAAGTGCTTTATAGTTGTGATAGGTCGAATATATGCATTAGAAAATGAGCAGCAAACAAAAGAGTGCAAATAAACACTAAAACAACCTACACCTCAAGATTAGCCTAAGTTGGAATCAACACAAAGTAAGAACAAAAAAATGAAACCTTTTACCTTGTGTCGAATCAATCCTTTGGTTGGCCCTTTGATCTTTGGTGTTGTGTGCTCCTTGGATGGCAAGATATGCAAGCTAGATGATGATGTGAGGATGGATGAAAATGGATGAAAGCATGAAAATGGCTAAATATGAATTCTAGAGAAATTTTGCAAGAGTTTGGCTACAATGAATAATCTCCCCAAAATGAGAGAAAAGAGGGGCTATTTATAAAGATTTTGGAAATCCCTAGGGAAATGGACAGTCAAGATTGAACCACCAAGATCAAGATGTAGGGCTAAGGTGAGTTGAGAACTCACAAGCCCTCACATCTTGACATGTGACAAGTGATATGGCCTAAAAGGGGTGATGTGTACATGAGGTGGAGGGATAGGACATGAAATGGAGGGAGTACAAAGTACCTTGGGATTGGGACAAGATATCCTCATAAAGGAGGTACTTGTCTCCATGTGGGTGAGAGGACAAGTGGGGAATTAAAAATTCCTCAAATATTCTCATGGGGATGAGAGAAGGAATTCAAAATTCCTTAAATGCATTGGGGGATTAAATGTGAATTAAAAATTCACATAGGGAAAGGAGATGCCTTGTCCAAAAAGAGAAAGCATTTAATGAAGTTGACTAAGGACACTTTCCATAAATGATATGGGAATTAGAGATGACCTAATATGTGATTAAGGTTGTGCAAGTACTTGATTAGGCTAATTAAGGACTCATTAGAGGCAAGTGGGAAATTATGGAGGATGGGACCCTAATGATGATTAGGGGTGTGCACATCTTAATCATAAATTAACTATGACTAAGAAAGAGGGTTAGATTGCTAAGAGGGATTAAAGGTCAACTTGCAAAAGTTGGAGGATGTGACACATGAGAGAGAAAATAGGGATTTTTAAAAGTAAATTTAAAATTCTAAAGGATAATGTGACTAAATTAGATAAAGTGATGCATTTATTTAATTTAGAGAGGAAATAGGGGAAAAGTATTTATTAAATTAGATACCTTGGGGAACCTTATGCAAGAAACATAATATCAATTAAATGAATGATTCAATTAATACCGACAAAGAGGATGCATTTAAAAGAGCAAAGGGATGATTAAGAAGATGACTTTGACCATACAGAAGTGGTCAAATTTGGATGTCTACATTTTACCCCTCTTTGAGACACTATTAAAATAATAAGGTTTCGAAGAAAAATAAAACATAGACGATTGCATGGAAGAAGTGACCGGAAAAGAGATGCCCCAGCATGGGAGAGATTATGAGCTACCTGAACAGGGGAGAATTAAAGGGGATGCCCCAGTCTCGCGAGGGAAGGCCTATGACAGAAGATTGGGAGAGGATGGTAGGGTATGCCCCCTCGAGAAGGGGACGGGGGTGGAGAAAGGGGGCCCCAGGCAACTTCTCGAAAGGAGGAAGTGGTATATGTCATTGGAAAGGATTCATAATATCAAGAAGTTTAGCGTTTGAACGGAGGAAAATGGGTCTACAATGTGGAAATTGCGGCCCCGGGAAGACAAGGGGGGGAATTAGTTGAGGCCCAAAAATGTTAAATAAAAGAAAGAAAATCCTTTTATTTGAAAAAGTTAAAAAAAGGGGGGAAAGGCTATAAAAGGGAGTGTGGGGGTCATTTCTCCTCATTTGGACAGCTGTCAAGTGAGGAGAAGAGGAAGAGGAGGAGAGAGCAAGACAAAGAGGAGACACGATGCCAAAATATGATTCAGACATTATTCATCGGGGGGACGAGAGATGGCGATTTTTCGAGTGTGCGGTGCCATGTCAGGTGAGTTCGAAAACCCCAGCTAATTATTTCGTGCAATTTTGCCAATTGTTTTCAAAAAACAAAAACATGGGTTGTGGGGTGGGGGCAAGGATGAAAAATGGGTAGGGGAAAAAAATATATATATATTTTTGTTTTGTTTTTGATTTTTGGGTTACAGTTCGGGGTAGGGGGGACGGGGCGAGGGCGCGTGGAGCCCAACTTGGGCGGATACGCCATTTGGGCGGGCGTTTCCGCCTCGGCCAGGTGGAGCGCCACCAGGCGGCGTGGGTGGGTCCGCCTGCACCCGGGCGGGTCCGCCAGTGCGCGGGCAGTTCCGCCTACGCTCGGGTGGGTCCGCCCATGCGCAGACGGTTCTGCCCGCGTGGAGGCAGAGAGCCGCCCAGGCGGCTTAGGCGAGACTGCCCGGGGGCATGGGCAAGGAAAAAGAATTACGGGGGAGTGTTTGAAGATTCTAGGATAGGATGATATGAAGAAATGAATTTTGACAAGCTGTTGTTGTGGTGGATGTAGAGAGTGGAGAGTCTGCGGACACGAGAGAGACGATCCGAGGTTTTGGTGAGATGCATGGCATGGATGACAGGCGTTGAGCATGAGATACTATTAGAGGCAAGACTATTGCACATGTTGTCCTATCCAACGATGAAGGCCCACAGGGCCATGCTGACAGTACTGATAGAGCGCTGGGACTCGGAGACATCGACATTCCATCTACCGACGGGGGAGATGACAGTGATCTTGGAGGATGTTTGGCGGATTCTGAGGCTCCCTATAGTAGGACTTCTAGTTAGCGAGTGCTGGTCAGAGGGTGAGGCGTTGGATGAGTCCGTGCACATTGTTTTCAGTAGTGACGATCTGCCGATTCAGCGGGGTCAGTTGGATGTGGATAGGATGTTGTCATGCAGGGGGATGTCAGTTTTGTCCCTATACCTAGCGGGACTGATTAGTGGGATCCTAGTGCCAGATCGGAGTAGTCGGTTCCTGCACTTGAGATTTGTCGAGGCGATTCAACATATCATCGAGGGCCGAGAGGGGGAGTTCACGTGGGGGACATGCATACTGGCGCAGCGGTACTGGGACATGCATCAGGTATGCTACTGGAGGGCGCTGAGCGTGGCCCATGTCACACTACTACAGGTTTGGGCATGGGAGCACATCAGAGTGACCACATTGATCGTGTGCAGATTAGGAGTGCAGGATGACGGAGAGGCCGTGGCCTAGGGTTGGGGGACAGAGGAAGGAGCGATACTGCGATATCGAGATGTGAGTGATGTGGATGTGTGGAGGAGATGATTCGATGATTTACAGGAGATGATAGTGTGGCGTCCCTATATGCTGCGGTGCTTCAGGGGTTTGAGGGATGATGAGGTGGCACACAACGATTACTTCTTCACATGTTGCTATATTATTGGGCGGATTCTTATTATAATGGAGCTATACAGACCCGATCGGGTGACACGACAGTTTGGAGTGAGGCAGGCCATTCCTGAGGGGTGGGTTAGATTCCGATGACTGTCACGGGAGCAGCCATGGGGTCTCAGCTGAGCTAGGATTCAGTGTGGGAGGAGCTGGAGACATTACAGTTCAGACCATACCCTGACAAGCGGGGGGGCCGAGAGATGCAGGGGTGACAGATCGATACCAGCAGTGGTCTAGGTGACATCCACCGCCACAAATTACCCCAGTAGTGCCGATTGAGGGAGCACTAGGGTTTGGGTCAGAGGATGAGATACGGTTGAGGGTAGAGGGATCGACACCTTGAGGCCAATAGAGAGGAGGTCAGGCGAGGGGAGGACGATAGGCGGTGGGAGCAGCCGAAGGGCCAGCTAAGGCAGCCAGGAGGAGACGGCGGCGTAGATCTAGAGGGGATGGAGGAGAGGAGGGAGATGAGGAGGTCAGGGCTGCAGCACAGCAGGGTAGGGGGTAGAATCCAGGGAGAGAGGAGCCAGGAGGCGTGCGCATCCCCAGGAGATCAACAACATGAGAGAGGAGAGGAGGTTGAGACTAGCAGAGCGCAGGAGGGACAGGGGACATACACGGTGATAGGAGGTTATCAGTGACAAAGATAGGAGGATGAGGCCAGCAAAGCATAGGAGAGGATGGCAGGGAGAGAGAGATCCCCTTTGGTGATAAACGTGGATGCGACGGAGGCATCGGTGGAGAGCGAGGGATATAAGCCACAAGAGATGGATATTGACACGGATGTCTACGACCTTTGACCACTGTCGACAGTGCCACCCAGAGGAGAGGACCCCGCAGTGGTAGTGAGAGGGACCGTAGAGAGACTGCGCCTCAGTGAGCAGCGGCTATGACAGACAGAGGCAGAGCGGGTCAGGTTAGAGGTAGCCCTGAGTGAGCTACAGACACGGTTCTTCCAGGGTGAGAGAGACTATTCATCCCTGGCCATACTAGCGTCAGATGCAGAGCGGAGACTGACCAGAGAGAGATGAGGCATGGGATGAGGCAGTTGATCTATGAGTAGAGATTGAGGTTTTCCAAGCGGAGGTAGCCAGGGAGCATGAGGAGGGAGATGCCATGAGATGGGAGCGAGATCGCTTGGTGGCAGAGGCAGCGATACGACAAGTTGTCGAAGGGGGGACAGGGCAGGAGCCATCAGAGACTGAGATAGGGACTGGCGGGGATATAGAGGATCTACAGAGACAGCTACATCGGTTATGGAGAGAGAGAGCAGACTGGCTCTAGGAGTAGGTTGAGCTCAGAGACAGAGTGGACTGTCTAGAGCAAGCAGTCAGGGACATGGGACAAATGCAACAGAGGGAGGAGGAGACGCAAAGAGAGGTGTGCATGCTACGGTCAGAGATAGATGTGGCACAGGTACAGGTGCAAGTCTTAGAGAGAGACATGGATTTGGCACATGCACGTGTTCAGGCGGCTGAGAGTGATAAACTAGTGGCAGAGGCAGAGGTTCAGTCTCTTCGAGGAGACAGGGATGCAGCGGTATCACAGGTGTCAGGTTTGCGACGGGAGAGAGATGCTGCCGAGGTGAGACTACAGACACTTCAGAGGGATAGGGATGCAACAGAGGCTCGGGCCTAGGCCTCTCAGAGGGAGAGTGATGCTGCAGAGGTACGGATGCAGATGCTGCAGGGTGAGCGGGACACAGCAGTGACGCAGCGGCAATTAGCATAGGTCAGTGCTGTGATGGGGACAAACATACATGGATTGCAGGGGGAGAGGGATGCTGTAGTGGCTAGGGCAGTGGTTGCCGAGGAGGTGAGGGATCAAGTGCAGGCGGAGATGGCACAGTTACGACTATCCCAGGAGGCCTGGGAGCAGGAGAGGAGACTGATCTCGAGAGATCAAGATAGATACCGTCAGGAGTGAAATTCCGCTTGGGTTCAGGTTGCTGAGCGAGAGCAGAATGCGAGGGAGGCAGGATTCTGGATGGCCATGTACTACCATGTAGTGTTAGACCTGACCCAGTGATTGTTCTAGTACACTCGACATGCAGCACAGATGCCAACGCCATCTCAGTCGTTGGGGACACGGACCCGAGGCTACAGTGATTCACCAGGTGTCACCTCGGGCAGGAGATCAATACCTGATTCACCATAGAGATCAGACGTGGGTAGCTTATTCGGGAGGTGACAAGATACCTAGTTTTGACAGATGCAGGGTGGAGTGCGTGACACTTATCGACAGAGATCAGAGATGCTCTACATCTCTGGATTTTTTTATTTTATGTGATGATGTATGAGTGCTATGTGATGGATATATGATGGACATATGACATATATTGTATTATTTTGATTATGATATGAGACAGTCCTTATTGACACTATGTAGTATGTTTCCCTTTTATGATGGGTGATCTTGTTAATGTATGCACATGTATATGATGTTTCCGACATATGTATATGGGTACTTTGGTTTATTTATGCACATGTTTATGAGACTACATGCTTATGTGGATGTATGAGTTGATTTATTTATGGAGATGTTTATGAGACTACATGCTTATGTGGATGTATGAGTTGATTTATGGACATGTATGTAGATGTGTATGATGGATTCTGTATGAATATTTTATATATGCAGGATGTGATGTATTATGAGTCTGACACTTTGTGATGCAGGTGGTGATGTATGCGTGGTTAATAGAATGACCTTAATATGCGATAATGCTCTTGTAATTCATAGTGAACTAATGATGAAAGGAAATAACATATGGCCATAAGTGTCAGAATTGACATGGTAATTGAAGATGGGTATGTAGTAATGGGTGTAATTTGTCATCTGTCAAAAACCATTAGCATCCTGAGAAGAATGGGAGAGAGCGGGATAAAGTACTCGCACAACCAAAATCATTGGGTGAATGCAATGCAACGGATGATGAGATGTAATCCTAACATGAGTTGCCATCTTTGGAGCACTATTTTTTGCTATAACATAGGATACCAGATACCCTGATATGTAAAACCAAGGCGAGTTGGCATCCAATGCATGAAACAAGCACAACAGACATAAAGGTTACCCTGATACCCCAAGGTCATGATGACTTTGGTCGGGCCAAGTATTGGGATAACCAAAAACACGCGAGGATGCCCCAGCGTAACACAAGACCGTAGGGATCTTGGTGGGTACTACGTGGGACAATCGAGAGGACAACAAACAAAGAAAAAAAACAAGATAAACCCCTATGTTGACTTGCCAAAGCACACCATGATATGATGGATCAGGGCGAGCATGACAAGTGTTGATAGTGAGTTCAAGTGACAAATAAATTCCAAAATATCCAAAAGATCATAATCAATATCAAAATGTCCTTTGCCATAGGATCAAGGTGATGGATGGGATTGATGAGGTCCGCTAGGAAGGATGCATCCTGTTGAGACCGATGATGGATACTACATTAGAATGACCCAGTTTGACGCTAGATATTTTTATTAACCAAATCTCTTGATAATAGGGGAGTTTAATTGAGAATAACGAGCCAGACTAGGACACGAACTGACATACCCTACAGACCTAGGGGCTCGGGGGCCGATCAAAGATTAGCCTTGCCTACGTGAAAGCGCAAAGCCATCGTAGTTCATGAAAAGACCATGGATAAAGCAAAAAGAGGAAGATGAAGGTGAATGACGGATGACCAAGACGTGATGATCAGAATACCTTGGGGGTAGATCAAGTGATCTGCCTTGCCTACGTGACAGCGCAAGGGCAACGTAGTTCAACAGGTGGGGCGACAGGATGAGACCCAGATGAAGATTCGACACGATGGATGAACCCATGTGATGACATAGACCAACTGACAATGAGATGAAATTCATAAGGCTAGTGTGGGATACTGAAAAGCTCAGGATGGGGGGATAGGTTAGATGGGTCGTCCAATGCTCAAACAAAATATACCAAGTGACTAAAGATGGGAAGGGTGAGGGTAATAGTGCGGATGAAGGCATAGAATAACTAAGATGCTAGGTAGATAATGATTAAGCCCTCTATGAATGATGCTTGCTACCAGGTTTTCATCATCCATACTTATCCAAAGCGCCACCAACAGGTGGTTTTCACCATAGGACGAACTTATTTCTCTTTACTATTTTTTTTTTTTGATTTTTAATGGGGTTACCAAGCAGAATTAGGTGTTGAACCGCTTTAGATGCATGATGTTGATGGGTTCGTCAAGGGGATCTCCTTCAAGAGTATTCAACCTATATGCCCCAGATCCATATTTAGCGGCTATGATATAGGGTCCCAACCAATTTGCTTCAAATTTTCCTTTCTTGTCTCAGTCTTGCTGAGTACACTGATTCTCTTTGAGGACAAGATCACCTACCTAAAACTGTTGAGGGCGAACCTTCTTGTTGTAGTGGCGCTTAAGGCGATTTTGGTATGCTTGGAGGTGATCGTAAGCTTTGATTCGCCTTTCATTAAGTAACTCCAGGTGTGTAAGTCGTGCAACACAAGCGTCCTCCTCACTGATAAGATTTTTTAGGGAAATTCTCAGTGATGGGGTCTCAACTTCAATTGGAAAGATGGCTTCGGCACCGTAGACCAAAGAATAGGGGGTGGCGCCTGTAGGGGTACAAATGGAGGTACGATATGCCCAGAGGGTGGGATGAATATGGAGGTGCCAATCTTGACCGGTGTTATTGACAACCTTTTTAAGGATGCGGATGAGGGTCTTGTTGGTTGCTTCTGCCTGACCATTACCTTGGGGGTAATAAGGCGTTGACCAACGATGGTGAATGTGAAAGGTATCACAGAGGTGTTTCATGGCTTGGTTTTTGAAGGGTTTTCCATTATCGGAAAGGATGGTGGACGGGATACCAAATCTACAGAGAATATGGTACTTGATGAACTTCGAGATCTGAATACCAGTTATCCGTGAAAGTGGCATGGCTTCCACCCACTTAGTGAAGTATTTAGTGGCAGTGATTATGAATGTATGTCCGTCAGATGATGGTGGGTAAATCTTTCCAATCAAGTTGAAACCCCATTGAGAGAAGGGCCACGGTGCTAGGAGGGGTTGAAGATCTTGTGCTAGAGCGTGAATCAAATTTGCATGTTGTTGGAACGGAAGACACTTCTTCACAAATTCACAAGCATCATGTTCTAGTGTTGGCCAGTAATATCCTGCTCGGAGAATTCTTTTGGCTAGAGCCATACCATTTGAGTGAGCCCCACAAACACCACCATGTACTTCGGTTAGCGTCGTGTGGGCTTCGGTCTCATTCAGACACCTAAGGAGGATTCCATCATACCCGCGACGATAAAGCGTATCACTGAAAATGATGTATCGGGAAGAGCGATGAACGAAGGACTTGCGTTGATTGCGTGTAAGTTCTAGGGGTATGATATTATCACAGAGATAGGTATATATGTCTTGGTACCAAGGGGAGGTAGGATCGACGATATCGCACACCATATCAGTCTCAGGAATATCATATGCTGGGATTAAAATTTGTTCAACAAGGAAATCACATTCCGTTCGGTCTTTAGGCATGTCAATCAGGCAACCGATAGTGGCCATTGCATCTGCTACTTTATTCTATACCCGAGGAATTTGGTCAAATTGTATGAAGGTGAAATATTTCTTGAAATCATCCACCATACGCTTATAGGGTAACAACTTATCATCCTTTGTGAGAAATTCATCATTAACTTGCTTAATTACTAATAATGAATCACCAAAGACTTTCAGGTGAGTTATATGCCACTGTTTTGCAATTCGGAGGCCAGTGAGGAGGGCCTCGTATTTTGTGATGTTGTTGGTACATGGAAATGCTATCCTGAATGATTTTGGAATGTAGTCACCTTAAGGGGTAATTAATAAAATCCTTGCGCTTGATCCATTATGAGTGTATGAGCCATCAAAATATAGCATCCAAGCTGGTGTTTTTGTAATTGTATAGACTTCTTCATCTGGGAATTCAGTGTCCAGAGGGTAAGCATCTACTAATGGTGCCTCAGCCAATTGATCAGCTATGACCTGTCCCTTTATGGCTTTCTGTTCCACATACTCTATGTCAAACTCGCTTAGGAGCATGACCCATTTGGCCATACGGCCAGTCAAAGTGGTTCTGGATAACAAATACTTCAGTGGATCAATTTTAGCAATTAATTTGACTAGATGGCTGAGCATGTAATGTCAAAATTTATGTGTGCTGAAGACTAGCGCGAGGCAGGCTTTTTCCATGGGAGAGTAGTTTAACTCATAGCCAACTAACATCTGACTGATATAGTAGATCACCCTCTCTTTCGATGATTCATCATGTTGTGCCAACAATGCCCCCAGCGTGACTGAAGTGGCAGAGATATACAGGAGGAGGGGTTTCCCTGGAATGGGTGGCATCAAGATCAGAGGATGAGCTAGGTATTCTTTGATCTTATCAAAACCTATTTGACAGTGTTGGTTCCATCGGAAGGTGGATTCTTTCTTCAGGAGATGAGTGAATGGCTGACACTTATCTGCGAGTTGGGCTATGAACCGACGGATGCATTGCATCTTCCCTTGGAGGCTTCTTAACTGTTTCAGATTGCGCGGAGGTGGCATGTCCAGGATAGCCTTTACCTTGGTGGGATCAACCTCAATGCCCCTGCGAGAGACTATGAAGCCCAACAACTTTCCTGACGTAACCCCAAAGACACACTTTTTTGGATTTAGTCGCAGCTTGTAATGCTCTAACCGTTCAAAGATCTTTTTCAGGATGGTAGGATGTTCTGCTCGCGTTCTGGATTTCCCTAATAGGTCGTCGACATAATCCTCCATGATGATATGTATGAGGTCATGGAAGATGACCGTCATTTCCCTTTGATATGTTGCCCCCACATTTTTGAGACCAAAGGGCATAACATTGTAACAGAAAGTGCCCCAAGGTGTTGTGAAGGTGGTCTTGTGTTGGTCCTCAGGTGTGATTCGAATCTGATTATAACCAGAGAAGCCATCCATAAGGGATAACATCTCATGTCCTACTGTTAGGTCAACCAACATGTCAATGTTAGGCAGAGGGAAGTCATCTTTTGGGCAGGCTTTGTTAAGATCCCTGAAGTCTATGCAGACCCGAATGTCTCCATTTGGTTTGGTAATGGGTACTATATTGAAGATCCACTAAGAGTAGTCAATCGGTCTGATAAAACCTGCCTCTAGTAACTTCTCCAATTCCTTCTTGACTAATAATGCGACCTGCGGATGCATCTTGCAGAGCTTCTATTTGACAGGCTTGGCATCTGGGTGAACGTCTAAATGATGAACCACTAAGGCGAGGTCTAAGCCTGGCATGTCTGAGTATGACCAAGCAAAGTTAATGATTCCCTCTTGGAGTAGCTGCACGATGACCAGATACTCTTGCTCTGAGAGTGACTTAGCTACATAGGATTTTCAGTAGTACCCAGATTAACTTCTTGAGTCTCTTCAATTAGAATAGATGATCGGGCAGATAACTGAGTTCCCACAAGGGGAAGATGAACATCTCCATCTTCCAGTGCCTCTTCGAGGTTTTCGCCATCGGATGCGTCCTTTATTTTTACTTTTTCAAGGTCAGGAAGTGCCTCAAGGAGGTTTTCACTAGATGACCACTTTTTACTTTTCTTATTCTTTTTTTTGCGACTGGAGTGTTCACCCTCCCCCAATCCCATGAGGTTGACATATGTGTTTGTAGACATATTGACAGGTGTGCTATTACGTAGGTCCCAATCAATAAGCTCAGGGTGACAAAGGGATAGGCTAATGGTACAGACTGATAGGAATTTGAACATGGATGATAGGTTAGTGTGATCGACATCGTCATATGCATGTATGATGGATTCCTCCTCGGGTATGTCTTCCAATGAGCCATTGTCCACGACGACGTTATTGGAAGTATTAGACGATGTTGCAGGGCCTTTCTGCTTTTTATCATATTCGATGCCTATGTTCTTCGGCAGCTCTGATGTATCAATAGGTTGCAACCGCCCTTGTTCTTCTTTACCTAGACCCCTACCTTGGTAATTATACTTTTCTGCAAATTTAGCTGACCAAGGATATGCTTCTTGAAAATAGTCCTTTAGAGGGGGATCTGGTTGGGGTTCTTCTCGGTATACCCATTGACTTATATCCTCTTCTGGTGCATCTATCTTGATACTAGGGGACGTGAAAGTGGTGGTAGGGATGTTTTTACCCCTGAAGGTGATAGTATTGTCTTCCTTTGGAGTAGCGTGTGAAGGTTGACCATATTCATGTGGTGACGGTGGCATGGTTGCTATATTGAGAGCAGTATGTATTTCGTATTCTCCACACCCTTTGTCAATGATCTGGACTTTTGTGACTGTGGGATCAGTGGTGGAAGATGGGGTGGTTATCATGGTGGAGGGCGGATTAGCAGATGATGACTGGGATGCCCCCATTTCAAACCCAGGACAATAATGTAAATGGGGAAAGGACGCTTCCAAAGCCCAACAATATTCAAATGGTTGGGGGTCAGCGTAGATGGTGACTTCCTATCTATTGACTGGAAATTTCAAGCACTGATGGTACGTGGAAGGGACGGCTTGCATAGCGTGGAGCCATGGGCGGCCAAGGAGGAGATTATATGGCAAGTCCAAATCAAGGACATGACAGGTAATGTATTGAACCACAGGTCCCACTTGGATAGGAAGGCTGATAATTCCCTCTGAATTCCTTTTTGCATTATCATAGGCCTTGATGGTGATGATTTGATTACTTAGATCTGCTTGAGTATACCCCACCTATTTTATGAATTTCAGAGTACATAAATTGAGGGCAAAGCCATTATCTACCAAGACCCTTTTTATTTTATGGCGGGCAACAACAACTTCAATATGCAAGGGGCGATTATGATTGACATCGATATTTGGCATGTCATTTTGGCTGAAGTGTAGTTGATGAGATAAAGCCAGGTGTCTGACCAGAGCTTGGAATTGTGTAGGATCAATGTCATTAGGTACATGGGTTTTCTGTAGAGCTCTATTGAGAATTTCTTGATGTACAGGAGAAGACCTAAGCAAATTCAAAATGGAGATATGAGCAGGGGTCTTTCCTAAGTGGTCAAGAAGGTTGTATTGGGAGCTTACAGAAGTCGGTTGGGCAGGTGCGGAGGCTGCAGGGACAGTGATGCATGCTCGCCGTGTAGTAACAACACACTGAGGATCGTTGGCTTTGACATGTATCATGGACACCCGGGGCTCTACCTGCTCAATGTAATGAATAATACCCTCGTAATTAAAGGGTACATTCTTATAGCTCACATTATTTGTGCTGCTGGCTTGGGGATTGCTATTGGAGGTGCTTGGGCCTTGATTATGGTTTGGAAAGGTGTTTTAATATATCTGCAATTGAGCATTGGGCGACGAAGTTTGACTGGCGTCAACCTTGATATCTCCTCGATCAATGAGGTCTTGGATATAGTTTTTTAGACCCTGGCACTTATTCAAAGAGTGTCCTTTGATTTTATGGAACTCGCAATATTCATTTTCCCTAAACCATGCAGGCTTGGGTTTAGATTCATCAAGTGGCTTAGTGACAGGATATATGATCGAATAATTGATCTATAGCAATTTATTGAAGACAAAACTCAGGGGCTCTCCTAGTTGAGCGTACTGACGTTTAGAGTTCCCCTGGTTGTTCTGATTTGACTGTTGAGGAGGACGAGGTGCCCCCTGCGGTACATATATGGCGTTAGGTATGGGTTGTTGTTGTCTCTGGGATGTGTTAGCCACATGGACATGTTTAGTATTAGTAATGCCATCATTTACTACGTTTTTGTTCTTGTTCCAAAAACATGGCTTTTCATTGAATGACCTTTCTTTATCTTGATTATATATTTTGACGTGCCCTTTGGCAACAAGGGCACGTTCAAGGATAGGTCCCTTTTCCACTAGCTCCACGAAAGTGGTGACACAATGTAATCTAAAGTTATGAGCCATGTCGGGATGAGAGTTCTCCATGAAGAGGGTGACCATGTCCTTTCCTTTCAAAAGGGTTTCCATTCGGCTTGCTAGCGCACACCACCTTTGGAGGTAGTTAGTAAAGGTTTCCCCTTCACGTTGTTTCTCTTTGAGGAGATCTAAGGTGTCAGTGTCCTCCAAATTGAAAGAGAAGTAGGAGACAAATTTTTCTGACAGGTCCGCAAAATATTTTATGGATCCTTTTTCGAGGGTCATGAACCATCCTAGGGCGTTGCTTGCCAGACTTCGTGGGAACAGGTGCAAGAGATAGTTGTCATTGTGGATAACCTCTTGACACTAGGAGTAAAACTCCTGCAAGTGGGCCTTAGGATCTTTGTTCCCCCTATATTTGTCAAACTTTGGCATTTCAAAATGTTTAGGGAAGGGAATCAATGAGATGGAGGGATCGAACGGATATGGGCATATGTCTTTGAACTTGAATGATTTTTTTCCAGTCCCTGCCTGAAGATCTTTCAGAGCGGCTTTAATTTCTAGCAAATCTGAGTTGAGTGGTGGTTGGTTGGGTGGAAATAGATGGTAGGATGACAGAGGATCCTGCTGAGAGAGCGGCAAAGTGTTTAGATATGGGTTCGGATGGTGAAGTGATGACATCCCTTGTTGGTATGCTGAGGGAATTTGTTGATACGTGGGTTGTTGTTGCGGGGGATAATAGGGATGCGTTTGATAAGGATGTGATGTTGCGGATTGACTTGTTGATAATGGGGGAATTGGTGTGATTGTTGGGAGGCCGCATAAGATGGTTGCTGCTAGGACTGTTGTTGGTAATACGAGTGTTGTGGGGGTTGATGTGACATGGGATGTTGCATGGGCCGAGACAACATGTTGTACTGTGCTTGAGCTCGCGGTCGTAGGATGGATGCGAGGAAAGGAGATATGGTCTGAGTGGGAGGTCGAGATGGATTGTTTTGCGGTTGATATGGCGGTTGTTGCACAGAAAATAACGGTTGTTGTTGTTGGGGCGGCTGAGGTAACGTAGGGAGATTTTGCAAAGGAGGTTGCTGGGCACCGAAGGGGACATTCGAAGGTGGTAGATTAGATTGAGGCAGCTGTGGGGATGCATATGAAGGTGATGGTTGGTTTAAGGCCCCAGAAGGTGGAGGCAATGCAGTGAAAGGATTACCCCCAGTGTTGTTGGCAAGTGGATTTGAAGGGTGTGGTGCTAGTAGCATTAGTGGTCGTGGTTGTGGGACGTTTTGTGGCATGCCAAAGGTGAAAGGATCATTGGGATCAGTAGTTTGGGGTGCCCCTGTGAATGAGATTGCGGGATGCGAGGGATTTCCAACAAGATACAGAACGACATTGCCAAATTCTGGTTGATGCCAACCTTCTATGGAAGGAACACTAGGGACGCATGACCTACCTGGTACATTATGCGAACCTTGAGGTATATTAGGTGTGAAACCGCCATACTTGGATAGGTCAGTACCTGATGGCAGTTTGACACCATTGTCAATTAAGTGAGCCAATATTTCCTTGCCATGTTTTTCAAGAAGGCGATTTGTCATTTGCACATTGACAGGGTTACTAAAGTGTTCCTCGAATGTAACCTCGGGTTGAACGATCATGTTTTCATCTCCGGGGGGCGATGTGTTTTGACCATCGATATTGGATTGTGATGATGTTCCATTATGAGGATCCTGAGGGATGTTTGCACCATTATTGGGGTCTTGTGAGGCATTAGTTGCGTTGTTCAGATCTGGAAGGATGTTTGGTTGGGATTGTTGTTCGGCCATTTTCCTTGTTTGTGACTGTGTCTGAACGGGCATGCAATATGATGGATTAGGATGGCTTTAGTGACGAAAGGATTGATTTGGTTTGGTGATTGATTAGCCAAAAAGGATGTGGCTCAACAGGATTGGTTCGATTGGATGATTGACTAGCCGTTGAGGTCAGGGCTTGATGAGATTGACTTGATTTGATTGATGTGGACTGGGTTGATCAGAAGATTATGAGTTGATCTGGATTGGAAGATATAACGATTTGATTTGGGATGGTGATTGATTAGGGAATCTGAAGCCGAGTTCAGGAGTGATCCCTGATAACGCTAGGTGTTGATTGATGATAATGGCACCGAATCCAACTTGAGATAGAAGTGGATTGATTGGGCCGACAAGGACGACCGACTTAGGACAGATGACGATCCGAAGTTGGTTTTGATGGATGATGATTAGAGATGAACACCTAGGTCAATTCAGATAACCGCTCTAAAATGTGGATTCTGAATGGATGTACGGATGCACGAGCCGAGGGGATGAATGTTTACGATGACGAATGGATTCTCGAACTGAGTGGACAGAAGCCCGAAATGAGAGGATGAGTGATCGAGATGGCAGAACGACGGTTCCGACTAGCAGAGTGGATAAGAAAGTTGGCCGCTCACGGGTCGGGTCCGCCCAAGGAGTAAAAACTGATGAAACTAGGTCCAAAATAGGTTTCAAAAGACTAGTTTTTAGTGCAAGTCCACCTAAGGATGAAAACTGATGATCCTAGGTCCAAAACAGGCTACCAAAGACCAGTTTTTAGGGAAAGTCTGCCCCTGGATGAGGGAAAGTCTGCCCAAGGATAAAAAATTGATGATCCTATGCCCAAAACAGGCTGCCAAGGACTAGTTTCTAGGGCAAGTCTGCCCCTGGATGAGGGAAAGTCCGCCCAAGGATGAAAACTGATGATCCTATGCCCAAAACAGGCTGCCAAGGATCAGTTTCTAAGGCAAGTTCGCCCTTGGATGAGGGAAAGTCCGCCCAAGGATGAAAAACTGATGATCCTATGCCCAAAACAGGCTGCCAAGGACCAGTTTCTAGGCAAGTTCACCCCTGGATGAGGGCAAGTCCGCCCAAGGATAAAAAAGAGATGAAACTAGGTCAAAATAAGTCTCCAAAGGATCAGTTTTGAGGGCAAGTCCGCCCCTAGATGAGGGAAAGTCCGCCCAAGGATGAAAAAGTGATGATCCTATGCCCAAAACAGGCTGCCAAGGACCAGTTTCTAGAGCAAGTCCACCCCTGGATGAGGGAAAGTT
This sequence comes from Sequoia sempervirens, assembly GCA_007258455.2. Lineage (NCBI taxonomy): Eukaryota > Viridiplantae > Streptophyta > Pinopsida > Cupressales > Cupressaceae > Sequoia > Sequoia sempervirens. The sequence continues at coordinate 27,809 of VDFB02062866.1, forward strand.
TTCCCAAGGATGAAAAAGTGATGAAACTGGGTCAAAATCAGTCTCCAAAGGATTAGTTTTGAGGGCAAGTCCGCCCCTGGATGAGGGAAAGTCCGCCCAAGGATGATTTAACTTGACTTTTGACAAAAAAGACCAAGGCAAAGGCCTGAAAACACAAAGGTCATGAATCGAACAGATATGGGAAAGTGAAGCAAAGCAGACAATCACTGGTTTCACACAATTAAGACAATTCAGACATCACAAGCCTAAGTTTAGTAGAGGGGAAATGGTCCACAAAGTCCTCTAATCTAGGATGAACATGGTTACTAGGGAGTCCTTGATATACACCTGGTACATGAGGCCCAAACCATGAACACCAACCCATTACAAGCGTGAGTCGGGAACCTAGAAGGCTCGAACCAACTCTTCACATCATCTTGATGCTTCACCAATTACAATGTGGTTGGATTGAGGTACAAATTTTGCTCTCCCCCCTTTATATACCCCACTGGTACGTGTGGTTGGAATCGTCCCTTGGGGTGATGAAATCCCCAAGCAGGTCCCACTAAGAAAGATAAAATGGGTAGACTCAAAGGACGGGGTAAGCTACAATTTCTCGTCACCCAGGATCGCCGAATGGCGCAAGGGGATTGGATACGTCAAATAGCTCACCCAAAACACATCATACAAGGTTGATTGACACCTTTTAATTAAATTATGTTCCTAATTAGGGGCTAAGAACCGTTAAAATAGCCAAAAAATTGCTAAAAAACTAAAATTTCACCTTTTTGAAAAAGCTGTCTAGGGAAAATCCGCCTATTGGTGAGGGAAAAATCAGCTGTTTAGGTCATATCCGGCTGTCTGTTAGGTCGGGTCCGCCTGTCTGTTAGGTCAAGTCCGCCCCTCTGTGAATTTTTTTCCAAAAAACCACTTTCTGCAATCTAGGGAGGGCAGGTCCGCCCCTGGAGAGGGTCAGGTTTGCTTGTGGAGGGCGGGTCTGCCTGTCTGTTAGGTCAAGTCTGCCTCTCCGTAACCTGTACCTGCAAAAAGTCAAAAAATAGAAAACATAAAAGTAAGAGACCTGTTTGTGGGTCCCACCAGGCGTGCCAGAAATGTGATAGGTCGAATATATGCGTTAGAAAATGAGCAGCAAACAAAAAAGTGCAAATAAACACTAAAACAACCTACACGTAAAGATTAGCCTAAGTTGGAATCAACACAAAGTAAGAACAAAAAAATGAAACCTTTTACCTTGTGTCGAATTGATCCTTTGGTTGGCCCTTTGATCTTTGGTGTTGTGTGCTCCTTGGATGGCAACATATGCAAGCTAGATGATGATGTGAGGATGGATGAAAATGGATGAAAGCATGAAAATGGCTAAGTATGAATTCTAGAGAAATTTTGCAAGAGTTTGGCTACAATGCATGATCTCCCCAAAATGAGAGAAAAGAGGGGCTATTTATAAAGATTTTGGAAATCCCTAGGGAAATGGATGGTCAAGATTGAACCACCAAGATCAAGATGTAGGGCTAAGGTGAGTTGAGAACTCACAAGCCCTCACATCTTGACATGTGGCAAATGATATGGCCTAAAAGAGGTGATGTGTACATGAGGTGGAGGGATAGGACATGAAATAGAGGGAGTACAAAGTACCTTGGGATTGGGACAAGATATCCTCATAAAGGAGGTACTTGTCCCCATGTGGGTGAGAGGACAAGTGGGGAATTAAAAATTCCTCAAATATTCTCATGGGGATGAGAGAAGGAATTCAAAATTCCTTAAATGCATTGGGGGATTAAATGTGAATTAAAAATTCACATAGGGAAAGGAAATGCCTTGTCCAAAAGGAGAAAACATTTAATGAAGTTGACTAAAGACACTTTCCATAAATGATATGGGAATTAGAGATGACCTAATATGTGATTAAGGTTGTGCAAGTACTTGATTAGGCTAATTAAGGACTCATTAGAGGCAAGTGGGAAATTATGGAGGATGGGACCCTAATGATGATAAGGGGTGTGCACATCTTAATCATAAATTAACTATGACTAAGAAAGAGGGTTAGATTGCTAAGAGGGATTAAAGGTTAACTTGCAAAAGTTGGAGGATGTGACACATGAGAGAGAAAATAGGGATTTTTAAAAGTAAATTTAAAATTCCAAAGGATAATGTGACTAAACTAAATAAAGTGATCCATTTATTTAATTTAGAGAGGAAATAGGGGAAACGTATTTATTAAATTAGATACCTTGGGGAACCTTATGCAAGAAAACATAATATCAATTAAATGAATGATTTAATTAATACCGACAAAGAGGACGATTTTGAAAGAGTAAAGGGATGATTAAAAAGATGACTTTGACCATATATAAGTGGTCAAATTTGGATGTCTACAATAGTTAACTAAAACATTTACTCAACACCATTCATGCAAGAATGCTCATCCCCTGTTAACTGGAGGCAGTCCCTGATATCTATCATACAACTCAAGTTATTAGTCATGCATTCCAAGTTAACTAAAGCTAACTACATGCAAGTCAAAATAACCAACATGCATGCAACATGCACTTGCATGCAACATGCACTTGCATGCAACTAAAGATAACTGGACCATAACTGAACTGAACTGAACTGAACTAATTTTGAACTGAACTGATCTGAACTGAATTGAACTGAACTTCAAACATGCAAACATCAAATCCTAACTCCTAGGATCTTTACATGCATTCATAAGTGTTAACTGTTACTCTGTATAGTTAACTAAACACAAGGTTAGTTTCACCTTACGATGTGTGCACCCACATGCTCCTATTATTTAGGAATAACTACAAATGTCAATTTCATGATTTATTTCATCCAAATAATTAATCACATCCTAATCTTAGTGTTGTTGAACACATTCCAAGAATCTAGGAGATACATGAAATAATTAATGTTTAGGATTTACAATTAAATGACATCCTATTTCCAACATTCTCCCACTTGACATTATACATTGGAATTATTCTAAACAAGGAATAATAAAACAAGTACAAGACTCAAGGCCAATGGCCTTCTTGCACCAATTAATCAAACCATGCTAACTTCAAATGCAACCTGCATAATCATGAAGCTTCCAAGCAAATGATTAAAACCAAAAGAACTTATCTGTATAGTTTCATAAGATAATATGTAACATTAATTAAAGAGTTAACTTTCTCAATTAACACCTTCCCAATATGAACCAAACCAATACCTTTTGCAAGTCTTTGTATCCAAACCACCTCTTTAGAGGTATGCTAAACCACAAAGTGTATTGAATTCACATTCAACCAAGGTGTAGGCTCCTCGGTCTTTTCTTGTTGAAATTTTTTTCTTAAAAGTAACCATTCCAACGAAAGTCTCTTACCATAAGAGAATTCCAACCTCACCTATTTATCCAAGTATCCATGAGGACCTGTAACCAACCAATCCATTTCAAACTCCAAATGCAACACAATATTTTCATGAAGTAGTCAAGCAAATGATTAATGTACCCAAAACTGAAAAGAACTACACAAGATCAATGTCAAAGCTCCAACCTTGAACATCAACATGACATCCATGATCTAACCATCTCCTCTTAGGAGATCACATGCATCATAACATACTTATACATCCTAGTCTCAAGAGAACCATGTAATATGCCAAACTCTAAATGCATATCAAGAGTAAACCATGACATCAATAACAAATATACTCTAAACCAAGAAACCATATCTCTAATCACATGGAGATAACCTTACCAATGATGCATCCAAGTCACTACCAACAACTCCCACTGAACTGTGATACCGAGTCACACATGGCATTGTGACTTCCATCCTCTCTATGAAGATTACTCTAAAAAATGAAGCAAAGAGTTATCACAAACAATATTAGCTGAAATAACCAATGCATTACTACTAACATATGAGGACTCCTCTATAGAAGAATTAGAACTCTTTTTCTTGTTCTTACAATCCATCTTCACATGTCTTGGTTTCCCACAGTTCCAACACTTTACCTTACTCCGTCCTTCTAACCTACCCTTCCCTTCCTTGTTTCCCTTAGGCTCCTTTTTCTTAGGCCTGCCTTTTACAAACAAGGCATCTTGGATTTCCTCTTTATACTTCCTCCTCATCTCCTCTGATAGGAGAGTAGGAATAATGTTCTCCATCTTTGGATCTACACCATTACCACTAATTGTAACAATTATATTTTCCCAAGAATTTGGTAAAGAACAAAGTAATAAAATGCACTTATCCTCATCCTCTAGCTTTACATCTACAGATGCTAACTGACTGAGAATTAAATTGAAAGCATTTAAATGTTGTGCAATAGATTCACCATCTTTCATTTTCAATGAATACAACTCCCTTTTCAGATACAACTTATTGGTGAGACTCTTAGTTTGATAAATATCCCCTATTCTTTTCCATAATTTATATGCACTAGTTTCTACTGAAACATTTAAAAGAACAACATCAACAAGACATACCCTTATTGTTCCTCTTGCCTTCTTATCTAACTTAGCCCAATCTTCATCTGAAATAGTTGTAGGTGTCTTTGTCTCATTATTAACCGCTAACCACTGATCTCTTTCTTCAAGAAGATCTTCCATTTTTAATTTCCACATTTCATAGTTAGAACCATTGAACCTTTCAATATCTAACCTTGAATTCATTGTAACAAAACTTAATTCCAAAATCAACAAATAACAAAAATAATAAAAGCACCCACTAAGCCAAAAACCTCCAATCTTTTAAGAGAAAGGCATCCCAATACTCTACCCAACCTCAGCTTTGATACCAAATGTTGAAAAATAAGGTGTTTTCTTAGCTTAATACTCTGTAAAACTTTAATATTGCTGATCTAAGTAAGTCTTTTCTTTGTTACATATATTATTTGTGGGTGATTATCTTGATTAATTCATTTTACTGTTGTAGAATGAAGAGAGAAGTTGATAGAAGAACTAGACAGGATATTAGAAAGATTACACAAGATGTACAGTGGAGAAACCCTTTAGAAAAAACTCCACCAAGAATTATTCTATTATTCAATCTTTGAATTACAATAGCTCCAATTCTTGCTTGAGAATGCTTCTTCTGTCTTTACCAATCTTCTTCACACCTGCAATAACAATTATGAAAACTCTATTCAACTTGAATGAGATATAGAGACAATATGCAACCTTGTAATCTCCAAATGGTGATAATTACAATGCACAAGCTCAAGCCCTTGAAAAGGTATGCCATATTCCTTCAAGTTGAGTTATTCAGTGAAGACTAAAGCTTACAACATGTGCTTCATGCATTTGGGTGTCCCAAACCAAGCTACAACTTCTCCTTCACTTCGGTGATAATTCCAAAGCTCTTCCTCAAAGTTGGCGCCCTTAAGTAATCCTACTTAACTGAGCCTTCAAAAACATCTTATCATGCATGAGAGGTAAATCCAATAAAGCATCTTGGGCACCCAAGTTGGCTCCAAGTGCTTTATAGTTAACTGAAACATTTACTCAACACCATTCATGCAAGAATGGTCATCCCCTGTTAATTGGAGGTAGTCCTTGTTATCTATCATACAAATCAAGTTATTAGCCATGCATTACAAGTTAACTAAAGCTAACTACATGCAACTCAAAATAACCAACATGCATGCAACTGGATATAACTAAACCATAACTGAACTGAACTAAACTGAACTGAACTGAACTGAATTGAATTGATTCTGAATTGAACTGAACTGATCTGAACTGAACTGAACTGAACTTCAAACATGCAAACATCAAATCCTAACTCCTAGGATCTTTACATGCATTCATAAGTGTTAACTATTACTCCGTATAGTTAACTGAACACAAGGTGAGTTTCACCTTACCATGTGTGCACCCACATGCTCCTATTATTTAGGAATAACTACAAATGTCAATTTCATGATATATTTCATCCAAATAATTAATCTCATCCTAATCTTAGTGTTGTTGAACATATTCCAAGAATCTAGGAGATACATGAAATAATTAATGTTTAGCATTTGCAATTAAATGGCATCCTATTTCCAACATTCTCCCACTTGACATTATACATTGTAATTATTCTAAACAAGGAATAATAAAACAAGTACAAGACTCAAGGACAATGGCCTTCTTGCACCAATTAATCAAACCATGCTAACTTCAAATGCAACCTGCATAATCATGAAGCTTCCAAGCAAATGATTAAAACCAAGAGAATTTATCTATATGGTTTCATAAGATAATCTGTAACATTAATTAAAGAGTTAACTTTCTCAATTAACACCTTCCCAATATGAACCAAACCAATACCTTTTGCAAGTCTCTATATCCAAACCACCTCTTTAGAGGTATGCTAAACCATAGAGTGTATTGAATTCACATTCAACCAAGGTGTAGGCTCCTCGGTCTTTTCTTGTTGAAAAACTTTTCTTAAAAGTAACCATTCCAACAAAAGTCTCTTACCATAAGAGAATTCCAACCTCACCTATTTCTCCAAGTATCCACGAGGACCTGTAACCAACCAATCCATGCCAAACTCCAAATACAACACAACACTTTCATGAAGTAATCAAGCAAATGATTAATGTACCCAAAACTTAAAAGAACTACACAAGATCAATGTCAAAGCTTCTACCTTGAAAATAAACATGACATCCATGATCTAACCATCTCCTCTTAGGAGATCACATTCATCATAACATACTTATACATCCTAGTCTCAAGAGAACCATGTAATATGCCAAACTCTAAATGCATATCAAGAGTAAACCATGACATCAATAACAAATATACTCTAAACCAAGAAACCATATCTCTAATCACATGGAGATAACCTTACCAATGATGCATCCAAGTCACTGCCAACAACCCCCACTGAATCGTGATACCGAGTCACACATGGCATCGTGACTTCCATCCTCTCTATGAAGATTACTCTGAAACATGAAGCAAAGAGTTATCACAAACAATATTAGCTAAAATAACCAATGCATCATTACTAACATCTGAGGACTCCTATGTAGAAGAATTAGAACTCTCTTTCTTGTTCTTACAATCCTTCTTCACATGTCCTGGTTTCCCACAGTTCCAACACTTTACCTTACTTCGTCCTTCTAACTTACCCTTCCCTTCCTTGTTTCCCTTAGGCTCCTTTTTCTTAGGCCTACCTTTTACAAAGAAGGCATCTTGGATTTCCTCTTTAGACTTCCTCCTCATCTCCTCTGATAGGAGAGTAGGAATAATGTTCTCCATCTTTGGATCTACACCATTACCACTAATTGCAACAATTAGATTTTCCTAAGAATCTGGTAAAGAACAAAGTAATAAGATGCACTTATCCTCATCCTCCAGCTTTACATCTATAGATGCTAATTGACTGAGAATTAAATTGAAAGCATTTAAATGTTGTGCAACATATTCACCATCTTTCATTTTCAATGAATACAACTCCCTTTTCAGATACAACTTATTGGTGAGACTCTTAGTTTGATAGATATCCCCTATTCTTTTCCATAATTTATATGCACTGGTTTCCACTGAAACATTTAAAAGAACAACATCAACAAGACATACCCTTATTGTTCCTCTTGCCTTCTTATCTAACTTAGCCCAATCTTCATCTGAAATAGTTGTAGGTGTCTTTGTCTCATTATTAACCGCTAACCACTGATCTCTTTCTTCAAGAAGATCTTCCATTTTTAATTTCCACATTTCATAGTTAGAACCATTGAACCTTTCAATATATAACCTTGAATTCATTGTAACAAAACTTAATTCCAAAATCAGCAAATAACAAAAATAATAAAAGCTCCCATAAGCCAAAAAACCTCCAATATTTTAAGAGAAAGGCATCCCAATACTCTACCCAACCTCAGCTCTAATACCAAATGTTGAAAAATGAGGTGTTTTCTTAGCTTAATACTCTGTAAAACTTTAATATTGCTGATCTAAGTAATTCTTTTCTTTGTTACATATATTATTGTGGGTGATTATTTTGATTAATTCATTTTACTGTTGTAGAATGAAGAGAGAAGTTGATAGAAGAACTAGACAGGATATTAGAAAGATTACACAAGATGTACCGTGGAAAAACCCTTTCGGGAAAAAACTCCACCAAGAATTATTCTATTATTCAATATTTGAATTACAATAGCTCCAATTCTTGCTTGAGAATGATTCTTCTGTCTTTACCAATCTTCTTCACACCTGCAATAACAATTATGAAAACTCTATTCAACTTGAATGAGATATAAAGACAATATGCAACCTTGTAATCTCCAAATGGTGATAATTACAATGCACAAGCTCAAGCCCTTGAAAAGGTACGCCATATTCCTTCAAGTTGAGTTATTCAGTGAAGACTAAAGCTTACAACATGTGCTTCATGCATTTGGGTGTCCCAAATTGAAGCTACAACTTCTCCTTCACTTCGGTGATAATTCCAAAGCTCTTCCTCAAAGTTGGCACCCTTAAGTAATCTTACTTAATTGAGCCTTCAGAAATATATTATCATGCATGAGAGGTAAATCCAATAAAGCATCTTGGGTGCCCAAGTTGGCTCCAAGTGCTTTATAGTTAACTGAAACATTTACTCAACACCATTCATGCAAGAATGGTCATCCCCTGTTAACTGGAGGTAGTCCCTATTATCTGTCATACAACTCAAGTTATTAGCCATGCATTTCAAGTTAACTAAAGCTAACTACATGTAACTCAAAATAACCAACATGCATGCAACATGCACTTGCATGCAACTGAAGATAACTGAACCATAACTGAACTAAACTGAACTGAACTGAATTGAATTGAACTAAACTGAACTGGACTGGACTGAACTGAACTAAACTGATTATGAAATGAACTAAACTGAACTTCAAACATGCAAACATCAAATCCTAACTCCTAGGATCTTTACATGCATTTAGAAGTGTTAACTACTACTATGTATAGTTAACTGAACACAAGGTGAGTTTCACCTTACCATGTGTGCACCCACATGCTCCTATTATTTAGGAATAACTACAAATGTCAATTTCATGATTTATTTCATCCAAATAATTAATCTCATCCCAATCTTAGTGTTGTTGAACACATTCCAAGAATCTAGGAGATACATGAAATAATTAATGTTTAGGATTGGCAATTAAATGGCATCCTATTTCCAACAACTTCATCAAAGTCAAAAGAATGATAACAATTTTTAGGGTTCAATGATTGCTTTTGTCCATTCGCCCTAAGCCATTTTTGGTATTTTTATTAATGATATTTAATAATCATTATGTTTTATTCATCCTTCATGGCCTTGAATTTAAGTCATGATGCCTTAAATGAATTAATTAAATGATGCATTATAAATCATTTAATTAATTTATCATCTTAGAATGCAAATAGAGAACATTATGTGAGTCTCAAGTTCAACTATAGACACAACTGAAGATTTGTCATGCAAGAATGGACTTTGAGTTATCTTGGGCAAAGTTGATTAAAGCAAGGAGGATTCTGCATGTTTTGGCCCACATTCATAGATTTCCAGTTTAGTTTGAGTTATGGATTAGTTGCATGCTTTATGACTGTGAGTTTGAGACTAAGTTCACTCATTTTTGCATGAGTTTGAACCTTATTTTCAAGGATTTTTTCTTCTGCTCGGATTTCATCTTGGAATTGTCATTTTCTCACTGAAATTGACTTTTAGTTACATTTTCATGCACTTTGAAGTGCATTCTCATTGTATATATTGAAATTTTTTATCTTTTTCCTTCTAGTTCTTTTTTCTTGCTTACACATACAATAGTGAGGCATTGTAACTCAACTTTTTATTCAAGCATTGTAATAGAGTTTATATTCAGTATAGTGTTTCCTTCTCAATACTTTCTTGAGTTTTATTATCATATGAATGATTTGATTTAAACACTGTGATTTTATCTTGAATCCTTTGTTTTGTCTCATTGATGCTTTAAAAAACAAGAAGATTTGATGTTATAATTCAGGTTGCATGCTGTGTTTAACAAAGACTTCAATCATTTGTATCTATGAAAATCTAGTTTTCCTCTTACAAACATTGAAACTTCAAACCTACATGTGAAATATTGGTGAATTTCATGATCTTAATTGAATTGTGAAATAAATTTAGGACTTTATTGCAACTGATTATAGGTTTAGGATAGTGAATAAAATCACATAATTTTGGTGCAATCACCTTCATGTAGCTTTAGGATTTCAATTCAAGCAAGCTTTCTATCTCTTTTCCAGCCAAGTTAGTTAGTTTTAGGAGGTTGTCATCAGGGAACCAACCCTCTTTGGAGATTGATCCTTAAGATTAGGCAACCCACAGGCCTGAGGATCATTCCATGTTTCAACATATTGCTAAATTTAACTATTCAAGCGTTCGAGTGCAATCTATTTGACAACAGCGATATTTATTTAATTTAATTATTTAACTAGATACCTTAGGGATTAGAAGAACTATAGAGGTATTAATTAAATAATAGTGATATTACTTAATTAATGCAGATAAAGCGATGTTTAGATGAAAATGGGTAAATTTGGATAAATGAAGTGTCCAAATTTAGGTGTCTACACCATTATATATAAACTTCAAACAACATTATGATACAAATGACACAACATTGTGATATAAATATATATGAACTTGAAACAACAGTACGATAAAAATATATATGAACTTGAAACAACAGTATGATACAAATATGTATATCTTCAAACAACATTACGATACAGGAAAGGGTTTCAAATATTTTTATCATACTGTTGTTTCAAGTTGTGTAAATATTTCATAATGTTGTTTGAGAAATTGTTAGCATAGTCTCACTTTAATTGAAGAACAAACAAAGCATACATCTAATTAAGTTGAATCTAAATGAAGAAGGGTAGGGTAACTTTGAGCAAGGGGTCCACGTCATCAGCGTCCCAGTCGGCTTATTTTTTTATGCCACGTCCCTTGATCGTCGAGCTAGTAGTAAGTAACTTTTATTTTATCTATAGGAAACTTATGTATTTATCTATCTCTGCAATATATATATATGTGTGTGTGTGTGTGTATCTATCTATCTTACTGTTGTTTCAAGTTATTTTTTCTCTTTCATAAATGGTTATAACATAAGTAGGAGTCATATGCTATCACAGTTGGCTGTAAGGGAGAGGGGTCGTCATTTGCAGTCAATTAAATTGAAGAACAAACAAAACATACACATAAGGGAGAGGAGCTATGTGGGCATAGGAGCCGATCGTGGGTATAGATTTGGACATATGACATATGGTGGGTATGGTATGTGATAACCTGCTATAGGAAACATGTATACATAGTCAATTTAATTAAAGAACAAACAAAGAAATGGAGGAGCTTTTTTTCCCTATGGAGAATGCAATGAAGTGGTATAAAGTTCATGGCATTTGCCATGAAATTAAAATTCATGGCATTTTCCAAGAATTTATAAGTCATGGTATTTGCCATGGATTTTATACCAGTTCAGATTGCATGCACTGAAGGGCAAGAGTGTTTTGATGCGATGTATATGTCGACGCGTATGCATATGTACATTGAACCTAATTAGATGTATGCTTTGTTTGTTGTTCAATTAAAGTGACTGTAAATATCAACCCCTCTCCCTTACAACTAATTGTGATGATGGCTAACTCCTACTTATATTCTAACCATTTCTCAAACAACATACTGAAATATAACTTCATACAACATATAAATGTGTGTGTGTGTGTCATGCCTTTTAATTTTTTTTTGTAACATAAGTAGGAGTTAGTCATTATCACAATTGGTTGTAAGGCATAGGGGTCAATATTTACAATCACTTTAATTGAAGAAGGTTGAATGTAAACGAACAAGGCTATAAGTAATTTGCGTATCTTTGTATATCTGTATATATATATGTATCACAATGTTGTATCAAAAAGGGTTGGATAAATTTGAACCATATTGTTGATGAACTATATAAATATATATTTGATTTCAGTATGTAGTATATATATATTGCATTGATAGATAAATGTGTAAGTTTCATGAAAATGAATAGGGCTATATATATATATTTGTTTGTTGAACGTAGTGCAATGAAGAACCCAGTTCAAATGGAGAACCCAGTTCAAGTGAAATGCATGTATAGATTCGAGCAACATTGAAAGTGAAGAACCCAGTTCAAGTGAAATGCACTTGGTTCTTCACTTGAACTGGGTTCTTCACTTGCATTGTGTTCAACAAAATAAATGTGAGCAACAATAGAGGCTATATATATATAAACCTATATATATTGCATATATAGATAAATGTGTAAGTTTCTTCATTTTATATATAAACCTATATATATTGCAGATATATATAAATGTGTAAGTTTCATGAAAATGGGAAGGGCTATAGGAAATATACGTAGATATGTATCTGTGCAATATATATATGTATTGTAATGCTTTATTTGAAATGGTTGCAAATATTTAAACCATAACAGAGCACTTAAAGGGAGATTGGCCGATGACAGCATAAAGGATGGCTATGAAAATTAACAAGGTGTTGATTCATTTAAATGTAAATGGAGAAGGCAATTTTAGATAGTAGAAAATGGAATGCAGTTTGTATTATTGTGAAGGTAGGTATTGAGACTTATTGTAGATGAAGGAGGAGAGTGCATCGATTTGGAGGAGGACATCATTGCTCAGGAGTATGCAGCAGAAAGGGAGAAATATGAATTAATTCAGTTGTAACTTGCATCACACAGCTGAGGATTGGTTGCATAAATAGGTTTGTATAATTTGAATTGGTAGCAAGTGGATTAATTTTAATTATGGGAGAGAATTTGATCCACATTCAATGGATTAATGGTAGAAGTGATAGCTTCATGCGTACGTAGGATTTTTGGTTGGTGATTTGAAGTGATATTAATTTTTTTTTTGAATTCTAACCAGTTTTAATTTTTTTTAATGATTATTGTTTTTTATGTGGATTTGTAAATAATAGTCTAATAATTAAGTGTTTTAATGAAAAATTGCAATGCATAGTGAGCCTGAGAGTTCATTTTTTTCAATTTTGCAAGCAAATTCAAAAAAAGATTGGTTATTATGGACACCTAGGAACTAGTAGTTTGTAAAAAGAAGATGAGAAATGGAACATGTTGAAATGTATTTTGTTCTTGAATATATTTAGAATTAAAACACTTGGAAATGTATTTTGTACATGTCAACTCACTTTGAGTGCATGCCAACTCACTTTTAATGAAATAAGACTTATATTTTGGATAATAGAATATCCCTTTACACCAACCTTTTATTGGGAAGGTGAAAAATATTATTTATATTGTGGAAATAAGATTATGATGATGCATTCACTTGATATTGTGAAGGTGGAAAATAAATGTCAACTTGCATTCACTTACTATTGAGAAGGTGGCAATAAAAAAGTCTACCTAGATGATAGGACATATTTTGAATTTAATATGAATATGTCATATCATATTTAAAAGCACATTTGAAATTTTTATTGGCATAAAAATTTCCCAACGGTGGGCCCCAGGCTATCCAAATCTATACCCACAATCGGTGCCTATCCCACGATCGACTCCTCTCCCTTACACCACTTTTATCATAGCAATTTTGACCCCTTTCACTCTAGAATTTGCAATGTTTTAATTTTTGAAGCTGTGGGACCTCCCCCTCTTTCTTAGTTTCATAAAACCAACAACGTTAATTATGTTATGTGTATTTTAAGAACATTGTCAGGAAGTCGATTATGTGGTGAAAACTAAATTCCTAAAAAATTGATTATGCAAAATTTTCCAAATAAAGGGATACCAAAACAAAACAAACCAAAATTGGAAGAAAAGCAAATGAACAATATTTTTGGTTGGTGTTGATCGTCTGTCTACCCGTGTGCTCCTGCACCAATACCCAAATGATATAGAGAATCTATTAATGATATATTCGTTGAATATGCTCAAATTTATCTACATATAGGACTATTGATGCCTATAGCAATACAATCACATATGAAACCATACAATTGTATGACCAGATTCCTTGTAGATTCTACTAAACCCTACCAAAAATGGTTACAAAATTTTTATTGCCAAAATATCAAGTATATTTATATGAAAATAGGGGTTTTGGGACCTTTTGGATTCAATGGTGAGGTCCATTTTACCCTAAAGTACACCTACCAAAATCTCATACCTAATTATCTTCTAGATTTGAGAAGGGGCTTCTAAATCTGAAGCTCTAATACCATGTTAGAGTCACTCAAGGACTAAAGTTCCCAAGATCATGTGCAAAACCAAAATATCCTTCTATAAGAGAGAAAAGAAATAGCATAGATTTATAATGATGAATACAAAATAGATTAGATCAAATGTGATCCTATGCAATGTTATACAAAATGTACACATGAAACCTTGCTTATATAGGCAAGGTTGAGAGATGGGACTAACTAGGATGATGACAAGTGGCTTAATCCTATGTCATGTGACAACTATTGGATAAGATAACATGATAACAAAGATTTCTATAAAGATTCCTAAACCATTAAGTAAACTTAACATATGAACATATGTGAATACGACCTAACTAGAAACAGTTAGATAATGTTTCGTGTTCATACTATAAAGGGTAAACAAGATAGGAAATAACCTTATTCACACCAACAATTGTTAATAACTCACAGTAATCTCAACACAATATTCTTTCACTCCAAGACACAAAGGCATGAAATGCCAATAATGGCCAAGATGAAAAAATATGGCTTAAAGTCACTTATATGCCTTGTTTGAGTTTTTTTGTTTTTTCAATTGTTGGAAGTTATGAGGTGGGTGTTTAAAGGTTTAGGTATTTGGATATTTACAAGTTGAATGTTTAAAACTAATTTGAATAATTTTAGCTCAAATGAAAAAAGGACCTACTGTGTGTTTTTGTTATTTTGTTTTATTTTTGTATTTTTGAATTTTCCTGTGTTTTTTCTATTTTTGAATACATTTTAACGTTAAAATAAAATACTTTTAAAATTGTTAACCAGTTAAAATAATGCTAAAAGAAACTATTTTTTTGTATTTGTTAATGTTTAAATTATTGTCTAAAAGAAACTATTATATTATTGAAAGATGAAAGTTAACTTATAAACCAACAAAATTAAAGAGTTTTCCCCTTTTTGCAAACTAAATCCAAGTGAATGAAAGCTAGAAAAATTGGTGTATTAAAATAATACTCAAACAAATAACTTTTTGGAATGAGTTTTCCACAGTCCATGAAATTCTATGCAAGCTTTTGGAATCAACTGTGTATGTTTTTGTGTCGATGTTTCATATCACACTCAGTGATCCATCATTAGGAAGAGGAACAATAGAAAGAAAGGAGTGCAGATAGAGCTTAATAAAGGGTGGGGTGGAGATGTGAGAGAGAAGAAAAAGAAGAATTAAGAGAAAATGAGAATTAGCAAAAAATTGAAATAAACAAGCAATGAAAATGAAAGTGTTCGAAAAATAATAAAGACCATTAAGAGGAAAAAATGGAAGCAAAAAATAAGGAAATAGTAAGAAAAGATAAGCAAAAGAAAATAGAAACCAAACAAAAAACAATAAAATTGGGAAAAGCAAGAACATCCACCTAAAATAAAGGACAAAAGGGAGAATAGCAATAAAATAAACACACAATAATCAGTAAACAATAACACAAAATAAGAAAAAGACAAGAAACAAAATAACAAACATATATATATATATATATAAGAAAGCATCCAAATAAACAATAACACAAGAAACAAAAGCAAAGATAAAAGAAACACACACACATCAAAAAAGATAAATAAATAACAATTTAAAAAAAAAAAAATGAAAATTATAAATATACATAAACATACATTAAAGAGATAAATAAATAACAAAAATATATCCATAAAAGTATTACATAAATTATATATATATATATATATATAAAGTATATGTATATATATATATGTATATAGTAAAGAGGAATAAAAGGAGATAAAGGAAAGGGAATTAAAATTAATAAAAAGAGGCAGAGATAAATGGAATTAAAATAAACAAAAGAGCATGGATGAAAACCTAAAAAGCCAAAAGGACTGAGAAAAGGACAAGAGAAGCAAATTAAAAGGAAAAAATAAGAGAATAAACATGAAAATAAAGGAATAAAAACCAACAATTAAAAGGACAAAAACAATTAAAATAAAAAGAGAAAGGAGAGAAAGGAGGCAAAAGAGGGATCAAAACTGAGCCAAAAGGGTGACCTGAGAAGGAACCAATGGAGGGTAAAGGGAGATGAAGGACCCAAAAAAAGAAGAGGAGAAGGAAAGGAGGAGGGAGGTGGTGATGGGAGCAAAGGAAAATAGGGGGGGAAAGGAGGGGGGGTTAGATTAGATCCAAAGGAGGCAGAAGGGAGAGGAGGACAAGAAAGGAAAACAAGAAAGGAAAAGAGAAAGAGAGGGAGGGGGACACTAGGGATGAGGGCTAGAGTTGAGGGAGTCCAAAAGAGGGTGCCAAGAATCTCATGAGGTTCAACTTTTTTTTCCCAGATAAAATTGACGAAATGGTTGGAGTCCTTGATGAAAGAATCAGACTTACCAACGAGAGGAGAGATCATTACCATCAAAAACCACCATACCAATCTTAATCGAAATGAAGGATGGCACATTAGTCTTTCTTGGCACCCTCTTTTGGACTCCCTCAACTCTAACCCTCATCCCTAGTGTCCCCCTCCCCCTCTTTCTCTTTTCCTTTCTTGTCCTCCTCTCCCTTCTGCCTCCTTTGGATCTGATCCAACCCCCCCTCCTTTTTCCCCCCTGTCTTCCTTCGGCCCCCTTGCCACCTCTCTCCTCCTTTCCTTCTCCTTCTTCTTTCTTGTTTGGTCCTTCATCTCCCTTACCCTCTGGTTGCTCCTTCTGTGTCACCTCTTTTTGTTTCAATTTTGATCCCCCCTTTTTTGCTCTTTCTCTCTCATTTTCTCTTCTTTTTGTTTAATTGTTTTTTGCCCATTTAATTGTTGGTTTTTATTCTTTTGTTTTTCATGTTTATTTTCTTATTTTTTCCTTTTAATTTCCTTTCTTGTCTCTTTTTTTGGCTTTTTTTGGTTTATTTAGGCTTATTCTTTTATTTACTTTTTTTCATTTTCTTCATTCATGCTCTTTTTTCATTTATTTACTCTTATTTATCTATGCTCTTATTTCTGTTTATTAATTTTGCCCTTTAATTTTATTCCTCTCCTCTTGTTATTCTCTTATATATATATATATAAAATTTCCATGTATTACTTTTATGGATATATTTTTGTTATTTATTTATCTCTTTAATGTATGTTTATGTATATTTATAATTTTCATTTATAATTTTTTTTAAAATTGTTATTTATTTATCTTTTTTGATGTATGTTTATATATATGTGTGTATTTGTTTATTTCTTTTATCTTTGCTTTTGTTTCTTGTGTTATTGTTTATTTGGATGCTTTCTTATATATATATATATATATATATATATATGTTTGCTATTTTGTTTCTTGCCTTTTTCTTATTTTGTGTTATTGTTTACTGATTATTGTGTGTTTATTTCATTGCCTATTCTCCCTTTTGTCCTTTATTTTAGGTGGATGTTCTTGCTTTTCCCAATTTTTTTGTTTTGTTTGGTTTCTATTTTCTTTTGCTTATCTTTTCTTACTATTTCCTTGGTTTTTGCTTCCATTTTTTCCTCTTAATGGTCTTTATTTTTCTAACACTTTGATTTCCATTGCTTGTTTATTTCAATTTTTTGCTAATTTTCATTTTCTCTTAATTCTTATTTTTCTTCTCTCTCACATCTCCACCCCACCCTTTATTAAGCTCTATCTGCACTCCTTTCTTTTTATTGTTCCTCTTCCTGATGATGGATCACTGAGAGTGATCTGAAAAGTTGATACAAAAACATACACAGTTGAATCCAAAAGCTTGTATAGAAATAATGTTTTCACACTATTTCCAAGTTTAAGTGACAAATAGTTTAAGTTATAGTTGTTTGTTGTTGGCTATTTTTTCTTGTAATGTTTGAATGAAACAATTGTTTTGGTTTAAAATAGATTTTTCATGGATTGTTAGTTTTATTTAAGTTTTTGTTGGATTATTTATCTATGCTAAATATTTTGAGAGATTTGAAATGTATAATACCATTGTTCTAGTGTTGGTTTTTTATAACAAATGAATCTACTCTAACCAATGAAAGTTACTCTAAATATATCCAAAACAATGTCTTAAATAGAATGTTAGAAATCTAGAACAACAAAATATCTACACTAAAATTAAAAACTAATCTATTCTACCAAAAGAAAACTAATTCTAAACAAAAAGGAGTGGTGGGCCTAGCTCGATTGGCTAAAGCATCCTATTGTAGGCAAGAGGTCACAAGGTCTAGTTTCCCTACCATCCCTGTGGTACTGAAGGGCATGTCGCACTAGCACCACTAGTCACGTGAAAAAAGTTTACCAGGCACAATACTGTTTATAGGGGGACAAATACCCAATCGATTCCTGTAGTCTAAAAAAAAATTCTAAATAAAAATAAATTCAACAAGAATTCCCACATTGATGAGATGAGCAATCCAAAGTGTGACGAATGCAAATGGTAGCAATTTTATCCTCGAGGATCAAGCTACTCTAGTTTTTCTTCTCTCAACTAAGGGTTATCCTTTGGTAATGAGAGGAAGATATAAAATACAAGACCAATTAGACAATAATATTGTGATTAGATTTTGTGCTTGTTAAGGATGTTAAGAATCGGGCTTTAAAGTTATTGTAAATCATGTTGTAAGCTTGAAAGTTAAAAATTTATGATAAATTGTAGCAAGAGCAACATAAAATTTATAAGTATTTTAAACTATGGTTCTTTCTTCCCAAACTAGGCCTACTAGTATGATAAGAATTATAAGAATCAAGAGAAAAATTCAAATTCAAAGAAGAAAAGCACTCATAAATTTATTAATATAAGAAAATACACAATTAGAGTTGATAATGTTATTTTAATTATGTTTGGTGAATCTAACAATGAATTAAACAAGAGATCAAAGGCATGAAAGGTGTAAAAATAGGTGCATGCAAAGAATTTTCAAAAATAAAAATAACCCATATATTTTCCCCTTTTAGGAGTAATTCATTCACTAGGGGCAAACTATAATTTATCAAGGTAGACCATGGGGGAAAATTCAATCACAAAGGTGTGAATTAGTTATTTGAGAGCAAAAATATAAGTTTTGAAAAGATGATAAGGCATCAACACTAAATAAATTACTCAATAAGCACAAATCAATAAAAATGGGTATCCAACCAAGCTAGGATCAATTGATAAAAGTTTTATTTTATATTTCACACTATTGAGAGTCATGTTCTAAGCCATTAGTTCATCATATGACTTTCCATGTATGTCTATCCCCTTTTAGGCACTATAATTTAATATTACATAATTATGAAATTTTCATACCTTCATCAATTCCTATTTTATTTAGGGCACACTTTAAGAGAATTTCTTAATATGATTACATAGTGGCATGTGACACACTTCTGTACTATGACGAGCTCCTTTCTTGATTCATATACACCCTAATTTGTACAAATTTCCATGCATTTACCCTTATTCAAGCCCCATTTGTAATTATTCCAACATATACCCTTTATCATTAGCCCAAATTTCACATATTCATTCCTTTCCTTAAGATTTATACTTCACGATCTTATATCATTTGTCATTTGTAACACAAGTTTGACCCAAAAATCATTTTTTAAAAATTCAAATCACTAACTCCCATCCTTTTCTCATAGCCATTGGGAGCTAACTCAGTACATATTTATGTGATCGTTTGTTATGTCTTGGGATGCAAAGGAACTCATTAAAGCATTAAAACATATCTATTCATCCTAGAATCATTCAACATTCTAGAGCATTCAATAGGAATACTTGAAATTAGAGCACTAAAAAGAATCAAAATTAGCATCTAGATCACTTGCATGTTGTCAATCTTTATTCAACTATACATTCTAATTCAAAACTTATAAATAAATTTTATTTACTTTAAACTTTCTATTTATTTTTTTATCAAAACTTCTATGTAAGAAAATTGATAACATAATATTAAATTTAGACACTTTAAGCTAACTAAGTTAACTTAGTCCAAAAACTATTCATTTTATTTTAATAATTTATATACAAGAATTTGTATTAACAAGTCCATTGCATAAGATTTTTAACACCAAGTAATATTTTAAAGTATTGCCCTTTACATATATGAGACACATACTATCTCATTAATAAAACAACAATAGTTTCAAACTATTATAATGTAAACAATACAATTTTAATCATAAATGAAACTTGCTTGTTCTCTAAATTTAATATGGGGGAGAGAGACACATCATGGCGTGTTAACCACCATTTATGAAGCTTGTTAGGCTTCCTCATACTTCACAATTAAGGGTGAACCCATCCCTCACACAAAAGCAACAAAAAAATGGATTTACCAAGCATATAGAGAATCTTGTGTGGTTATCTTCTACTTATCACATATAATGCACATTGCACATGAACTTAGAGCATATATGAATAGTTTATGAAACAAAAAATTTATTCATGAAAAAATAATTTCATGGTACTTTGGCCAAAGATTCCTATAGCCATCATCTTATGCATATAGTTCATTCTTTGAGCAATTGAATTACAAAATGTAAGTAATTTAACAACCCTTGAATGAAAAACTATTCTTAGAACCTGTTCAGTTATCTAAAAACCCAATCCTTATCTGTAAATAAAATCTTAAATTATTTTTACTATTTAAAATGTAATCAAATCATTAAAAGAATTACTACTTCAAATGGTTATTGTTATAACTCAGAACTATTTGGAAATTAAACAAATTAATTTACAACATGCTTTGTATTATCCAACAAGCACACATCACAACCAAAATGGCAACTCTTACCTCCTCTATGGATAATAGATTGTCAAGATCCTTTGACTTTGAAGGAAAAAACTATGGCTGGAATAGTATGAGAAGACTCACATTTTACAATTAGTAATGAAGCACTTTTTCTTTATAATAATTAAAGAAAGACTTGTGAATTTCATCCATCAATTTAGTGTGGGTTTAAAATATACAAAAAAAGAGAAAAATTGATAAGGTGTCAGACATTAAAAATATAAACATAAGGCAATACCATGCATATTTAACTCTAAGTAGGAAATAACTAGCATATATATTTAATAATATATATAAAATACACTGAGAGATATCCTTCTTGAGGTGCCTATTGCACTATTATGAGAGAAATTGATTTAAAAAATAGGGGCCTCGAGAAGGATATCTCTAGGCATATTTTATATATATTATTAAATATATATGCTAGTAGCATTTGTGATGCAACATGTAAAACATTAAATGAATTAGGGTTAGAATTAGGTTAGGGTTAGGAGTAGGGTTAGGGTTAGGGTTATGATTAGGGTTAGGGTTAAGGTTAGAGATAGAATTAGGGGTAGGGGTAGGGTTAGGGTTAGGTTTAGGGTTCATGTTATGATTATGGTTAGGTATAGAGTTACAGTTAGGGTTGGTGTTAGGACTAGGTTAAAATTAGGATTAGGGTTATGGTTAGCTAAGAATTAGAGTTAGGGTTGCAACTAGGGTTAGGGTTAGGATTAGGGTTAAAATTTGAGTTAAGAATAGAGATAGAATTAGGGTTAGTTTAGGGTTAAGATTAGAGATATTATCAGGGTTACAATTAGGGTTGGGGTTAAGATTAAGGAAAGCATTAAATAATTAGAGTTAGGGTAAGGGTAAGGGTTAGGGTTGGAATTAGAGTTGAGGATAGGGCTAGGGTTAGAGATAGAATTAGGGTTGGGGATAAGGTTAGGGTTAGTATTAGGATTCAGGTTCACCTTAAGCCTAAGGGAAAAATTAGGGTCAAGGGTAGGGTTAGAGTTAGGATTAGAATTAGAGATAGAATGATGTTATGGATAGGGTTAAGATTAGGGTTAGGGTTATGATTAGGTAAGGGATACAATTAGAGATAGCATTAGGGTTAGGGTTTGGGTTTGGGTAGGATTAGAGATAGAATTAGGGTTAGAGTTAGGATTAGGGAAAGGGTTGCAATTAGAGAGAATTATGTTAAGGGTTAGGGTTAGGGTTTTGGTTACGATTAGAGATACAATTAGGGTTAGGTTTCGGGTTAGTGTTATAATTAGGGTTAGTTTAGGGTTAAAGGATTAATGATATAATTAGGGAACTAGGGTTACAAATAGAGATAGACTTAGGGTTAGTTTAGGGTTAGGATTAGAGATAGAATTAAATGAATTAGGGTCGGTGTTAGGGTTAGCAAGTTTTGAGTTACGGTTACAATTACAATTTCAATTACAATTAAAGTTATGATAAGGGTTCGAAATAGAATTGGGGTTAGGTTTAGGGTTAGGATTACTGTTAGGGTTAAGGTTATGGTTATGGTTACAAATAGAGATAGAGATATAATTAGGGTTAGTTTATGGTTAGGATTAGAGATATAATTAAGGTAAGGGTCACAAATAGAGATAGAATTAGGGTTATTTTAGGGTTAGGATTAGAGATATAATAAGGGTTTTGATTAGGGTTAGGGTTTGAATTAGGGAAAGTGTTAAACAATTAGAGATGGAATTAGTGTTAGGGTAAGGGTAACGGTTACAATTAGAATAAGAGTTGATGATATGGATAGGGTTAGAGAGATAATTAGGGTTAGGGTAAGGTTCATAATTAGAGTTAAGGTTGGGGACAAGGTTAAGGTTAGGGTTAAGATTAGGGTTTGGATTAAGTTGGGGAAAAATAATGGTTAGGGGTAGGGTTAAAGTTAGGATTAGAATTAAAGATATAATTATGGATAAGGTTAAGATTAGGGTTAGGGTTAAAATTAGGGTAAAGGTTAAGGTTAAGATTAGGGTTAGGGTTAGAATTAGGGTAAGGGTTACAATTAGAGATAACATTAGGGTTATATTTTAGGTTTAGGTTAGGGTTATATATAGAATTAGGGTTATGGTTAGGATTTAGGGAAATGGTTACAATTAGAGATAGAATTATGCTAAGGGCTAGGATTAGGGTTTTGGTTATGATTAGAGATACAATTACCTGGTTATGTTTAGGGTTAAGGTTATAATTAGGGTTAGGGTTTGTGTTACAATTAGAGATAGAATTAAATGAATTAGGATTAGGGTTAGGGTTAGAATTAAGGTTATAGATATATGTAGAGTTATAGTTAGGAATGGGTTAGAGATAGATTTAGTGTTAGGGCTAAGGTTAGGATTAGTATTAGGGTTAGAGTTACAATTAGGGTTAATATAAGGATTAACATTCATGTTATAGTTAGAGATATAATTAAATTAATTAGGGTTAGTGTTAGGGTTAGAGTTAGGGTTAGCAATAGATTTTGAGTTACGATTACAATTACAATTACAATTAAAGTTACGGTTAGGTTTAGAGATATAATTGGGGTTAGGTTTAGGGTTAGGATTACTATAAGGGCTAAGGTTAGGGCTAGGGTTAGGGTTAGGTTTAGAGTTATGATTAGGGATATGACTATGGTTGTGATGGAATGGATGTCAATTTTAACCTAAATTTTTCTTATGTAGGGTAACTATAAGGGTTACAAATAGAGATAAAATTAGAGTTAGGGTTAGGTTTCTGGTTAAGGTTAAGGTCATAGTTAGAGAGATACTTACAATTAGGTTTAGGGTTAGGATTATGATTAGGGTAAAGGTTAAGATTAGGATTATGGTTATAATTAGGGTTAGGTTTAGGGTTAGAGTTACAATCAATGCTAGAGGTAGATATAGGGTTATAATTAGAATTAGGGTTTGGGTTAGGGTTACAATTAGAATTAGTGTTAGTATTAGAATTAAGGTTAATTTTAGGGTTACATATAAAATTATAATCATCATTGTAATGTATTAGAGCTAACCTTAATGCAAATGCTAATTCTAACCCAAACTATAACTTTCATCCTAACTCTAACCCTAATCATAAATGAAACCCCAAGCTTTATCCTAGAACCCTAGTTATAATAAGACTTTAATAACCCTTAACATTACCTAACTATAATTGAACCCTAATTTAATTATAAGCCTAAATGACTTGTAACCCTAACACAAATAATAACCATAATTGAACCCTATATTTAACCTTAATTAAATCCTAACCCTAACCCTAATAGTAACCCTAATTCAATCTTAACCCATTTCAAACCTTAACCCTAATCATAGCCATAATTTTACCTTATATGTAATTAAACCCTATCTATAACTGAACCATAACCCTATCCCTAATCTTAACCCTAATTGAACCTTAATTATAATCTTAACTCTAATTGAACCCTAACCCTAACCTTAACACTCACCCTAACCCTAATTAAATACTTATTGAATCTTAATCCTAACCCTATTTGATCCCCAATCTTAACCCTAATCTCAAGCTTAATCATAGTTCACTCTAGGCCTAACTCTAAGTGAACACTAAACCCAATTGAACTCTAACCCTAACCTAAACCCTTATTAAACCCTAAACCTAACCCTAAGTGAACATTAACCCTAATTAAACTCTATCCCTAATCCTGATTGAATCCTAACCATAACCATAAACCTAAGTGAACACTAACCCTAATTAAACTCTAAACCTAACCCTAATTGAACCCTAACCCTGACATTATCCTTGACCCTAACCCTATTTGAATCTTAACCATAATTCTAAACATAATTAAACCCTAACCCTAAACAAACCATAACCCTAACCCTAGTTTAATTAAGGTTAGGGTTCAATTAGGTTTATGATTCATCTAGGGTTAAGATTCAATTAGAGTTAAATGTAGAGTTGGATTAGGGTTAGGGATGCAATTTAATTAGGGTACAATTAGGATTAGGGTTGGGTAAGGGTTGAGTTTTTATGATAAATCTTGGGGTGAGTGTTAGGGTTCAATTGAGCTAAGGGTTTGTAATAGGGTTAGGGCTAGGGCTCAATTAGGGTTGGTATTACTATTAGTTTTAGAAATAGGGCTGTGTTTAGGGTTAGATATAGAATTAGAGTTAGGTTTGGGGTTAATTAGTGTGAGTTTTAGGGTTTGGGTTAGGGTTAGAGTTATAATTATATTAGTGTTGGGGTTAAAAATAATGTCAATGTTAGCATTAGAGTTAGGGTTAGGGTTAGGATTAACCCTAACCTTAATTGAATCCTAATTTAACCCTAATCCTAATCCTAATCCTAACCCTAACTTGGTTATTTATTATACAACTGTAACCCTAACCCTAATTGATCCATGACCCTAACTCATTAAACCCTAACCCTAATTGATCCCTATACAAAACCCTAATTAAACTCTAACCCTAATTAAACACTAACCCTAATTAAATTGTAACCCTAATATAACCCTAGCCTAGTTGAACCCTAACCCTAAATAAATGTTAACCCTAATTTAACCCTAACCCTAAACCTTACCCTTACCTTAATTGAACCCTAACCTACCTATCCCTAACCTTAGCCTTGAACCTTAAATAAATCCTATTCATAACACTAACACTAACCCTAACCCAAATCCTAAGCTTTATTGTAGAACCCTAAGTATACCCTAAACTAATCATAACCCTAACTAAATTCTAAACCTAACCCTAAACCATAATTATAACACTAACACTAACCCTTACTCTAATTGAACCCTAAGAATAAGCTTAATTAAACCCTAATCCGGATCCTAATTGAATTGTAACCCAAACCCTAAGCTTCATCCTAGAACACAAACTAGAACCAAGACCCTAATCCAACCTGATGGGTCCAATTAATGGCTAGTTTTTCTTTACTATTTTATGCTTCTATACTTTCATCTGCTAAGTTTCACATAAATTCCTAAGACTTAGGTATCTTTTATATGCCTTTCATACACTTTAAAGAAGACTTAAGTATATGAAAATGAAAATATGATATGTTGACATATGTTTGTGAATGCATGAATCTTCATGAGATTTAGTATGATTCTATGATTAAATTATGATTGTTAATGATGTGTATGCCTTGAGGATGAAATTAACATCTTGTAGTTAGAAGGATTGTAACCCGCAACAATAAGATTTCCAACCCGTAGCAAAGGGACTACAGATAGTTGCAAGGGAAAGGTCAAAGACAACAAAGTGCAACATTTCCAGAAGAGAACAACGGTGATCGTTTAAAGATCCATTATTAGCCACCACAACATATTATTGACCATCAAATAAGACTACTTGGAGGAGAAGAAGATTGTTCTGAGTAGGACTAACTCATGACGTGACAGTCCTCAGGCACATGTCTCTATTATGGAAATTAACGGTTAGGAACATAGTTCTAATTTATATTCTCTTCTTTTGCTTCATAATTATGGTTTTCTATTTCAAGACTAAGCCCTCTCCCTATCTTTGAGGGAGAGTGGATGAATAATTTATGAATATGTTTTCAGTCTTAGAGGAATAAGACTCCTCCCAGACCCTATATAGTGGGATCTGTTGTTGAGGAGAAAGTCTAGTTGTCAGTTGCTAGTAAATATTGATCCTTATTTTCTAGTTGGTTAGTTATTTTTCTATTACCAGTTGCAACAATATATATGCATTTTTGAATAAGAAATCTTTAGAAAATTCTTGTTAGATTGTATGTAAGAGTTTAGAGTTTTTATGCAATAAATGGAGTTAGTTCAACATCAAGTTTTTTTTATTAAGTAGTGAGTGTTTGACATCCTCTATGGAAGAAGAAAATCAAGCAAGGGCCACTTGAGGTACCACTAATCCACTGTATTTCTTGTGATTAGGTTAATTAATGCATTGTTGAATTAACTAAGGTAATTTCTAGTTACATGCACGTGGAATTCATGAATGAGATTTTGTAGTTTGTATTGAATTCTGTAGCTTCATGTTTGTTGCATACTCCAGAGAAATTAGTTACAATTCAGTTTTAGTAGTTGACAGTTATAGTCTTGAGTGATAGGTACCCATAGCATAAGGTAGTAGTTTATATTTATTTCCCCTATTTTGCAAATTAGCATTTTTATTTCATTTTTCCAATTTTTATGATTTTCTATACATGTGTAATTACCTATACTCCATTGATATTGGAACCATTTAGGATCCATGTTCATGCATAAATTGTGCCAACGCTGTCTAAATTTTACGAGTCCCTAGTTGATAATTAAATGAAGCCTCTTGTGTGAAATATGAATTGTTTAGTTAAGAATCCACCCTCTAAGTTGTGTGTCTACTTAGTAGCACCAAGTTAATTTGGCACCATTTTCGGGGACAATGCTAAGTGAAACATTCTCTTATATACTTTCAATTCCTTTCAAGCTTTCATAGTTTAGAATTTTTTTTTTCAACATTAGAGTATTTAGGTTTTATCCATCAACAACAACATGAGTTACTAACAATGTGCAGGAATCGTTGATCTAAAGTCACAACCATTGCATACAGAGGTAACAAAACGCTCTAGGAATATTTCTCCCCTCAACACATGAAGCATTAGAGGATACTGGTGAACAAAGTGAACAGAGTGAGGGTATTCCTAAAGAAGAATCATCCTTGACACCAATACCTACAAAAAATATAGAGGAGACTTCTTGCATACACATAAGCATCATGGTTGATGCAACCGTAGAAGACCCACCAGAGCATGTAATGTTTGATTTCCCTATAGCCAACTAGGAGAGGGTTGTTGCTTTGAAGAACATACCTCCTTCAGCACTACATGTCTTCTATGGGTTGTTCATAGAGGACCCAAACACCTTTCTTTTTAATTTTTATGTGCTATGCTAAAGTTATGATAATACTATATATACCCAAAAACTTAAGTTGTTTCCAGCTACACTAAAAGATGTTGATCTAAGATGGTTCATGGGGTTGGGAAGAGATGTTGTTCCTAATGGGAATACTGTGAAAATAAAATTCCTAGAGAAATACCAAGATTGCTGAAAAGGCATAGATAGAAAGAGGGATGATATCTTCAAGATGCCACAAAAAGAAGATGAATCGTTGGAAGATTAATTGAGAGGTTTCAATTCTTCCTAAAGAAATCCCATCAAAATAGACTTTGATGAATCCCTCAAAACTAGTATTCTTAAGGGGAGTTAATGAGGATTGTATGGATGTACTCAACCTCATTGGGGTAGGAGACATATCACATTTACCATTTGATGAGATTTGTAAAGTATGAAAAAACTATTCCAGGTCCTTCACCAAGAAGACCAAAGGAGACATGACCACTTTTATCAACAAATCATCCAATGGAGTCTCCAAGGTGGAGCTGAGCAATCTTTTATCAAGCATGAAGGAGGATATAATTTTCCACTTGGCTACACAACTAGGTACCCTCCATATCAAGAGAAAGTAAGAGGAAGCATACGAAACACTCACAAAATATTGCCCACATTGACGAAAAAAGATCAATTGTAAGTGCAAGAAGTTAACCAATATTTCTGAAGATAAGCAAGGGAAGCCAAATTTTCATTCTCTAGAAGATGAATATGGTCAAGTGTTTTACATAGCTCAACGCAAACTATGGAAACCAAGAAAAGGTGTGCCCCAAGATCCCTTGACCTATAACATGTCATTTTTAGGTAATAATGAAAATTCCCCTAGTTGGAACCCTCAATCTTAGACCAATGTGCAAAACTCACAATGGCCAATGCCTCAATCCAATTGGAATAAAAAATGAAAAGGAATGTGGCCACAACAAAATTACCAGGGACCTAATTATAATTCTCATCGGCCACCCCAACAAAATAAATGGCAACCACATTGGCAAAGAGGTCAGCAGTGGAAAAATAAAAAAAATTAATTATCAGTAGCCATAACAACCCTTACAACCATAACAACAAGCCATAATGTCAAACCCAACACAACCTACACCAAGATCACCTCAATTGCTAGCACAATCGACACCTAACCCAAATAATAAGCATGTCCAATAGGCTTATGCTAACAACACCATGCAATACCCCACTTATGGGGTTGAGGTGAGGGATATACACCTCATATCAAGGAAATGCTAGCTAGGCTTTCATCTCCTCACATCATAGAGTTGAATAATGAGGAAATCCCAACAGAGCCCATAGACAAATAACCTAGTGAGCATGAGTCAAATTAGGTTAACCCAAAAACTATAAGTCCAAAGCATCCATTCCTTGAGAGATTAATAGTCCAAAAACATCATTCACAAGCTTAAACTAATATATTGGGACAACTTAAGGATGTTTGCATTAAGATACTCCTCATTGATGCCATTAAGGAAGTTCCCATTTATACTAAAATAATGAGAGAATTATGCCTCAAAAATCTAGGCAAGAAATGTAAGGGCCCTCAGACTGTACATGTCTTAGGACAACTTGTAAACATTATGTTGGGAAACATAGCCGTCCCCAAATATGCAAATCTTGGGAGCCCTGTAGTTGATGTCAAAACCAATGGTAATCTCATTAAGAATACATTAATTAACATTGGGGCAACCATTAATATAATGACCAAATAAACCATGAAATTATTACAACTAATGGAGCTTAGACCTACACCTAATGTGTTATAGTTAGCAGATAGGTCTACAGTCAAGCTTGAGGGAACCATAGAAGACTTGATAATAATATTAGACTCATGGGAGTACCCTGCAAAATTTATGGTATTATAGCCTAAAGCTAATCTTGTAGGATATCCCCTCATCTTAGGGAGACCTTGGTTGGAAACAAAAAATGCCTTCATAGGTTGCAGGTTTGGTAACATCATTTCCAATGGAAATGTAACCAAGAAACTAATCCTCTATCCTCCAATTTATCCACATTCAAATTTGGAGCAAACTATATGGCCTACTCTAGATGAGTATTACCAATACTCATTACAAACTCTAATGACTATCGAATAGAGTCCCTTGTTAGAAAATAAAGATGAAGATGAACTAATTACAAACATCATGTAGAATAACTATAGTAGGGACCTTTAGCAACAAGATTGTCTAGCATAAGATTGTCTAGCATGTTTGCAAGACCCTCTGCAGAACATAATCCCTTCCGATACATTTGAGTTCATTTCCCAAATATTCCATAACTTATTTCCACATCACTACATTCCCAATATAGAAAGTCTTGACATTTCATCTATTCAAACATCATCCTTGACTTTAGAGATTATGTCAAACAAGACATTAAATGTAAATAGTCATTTGACTACTACACAACAGACTTCACTATTGAATGTGTTGCAAGCACATGTAGCTACATTTTCATGGGATTACCATGATATGAAAGGAATAGACCAAAACCTATGCATGCATCAGATTTACATCAACAAATGTTGTAAACCAGTTTGGCAACCCCAAAGGAGAATGAACACTACAGTTTGTGACATAGTCAAAAGGAGAGTTACAAAAGTTGTTGGATGTAGGATTCATCTATCCAATCTCTGACAGTTAGTGGGTGTCTCCATTAGTAATTATACCTAAGAAAGGAGGGAAATGGAGAGTGTGTGTAGACTACCATGAGTTGAATGCAACAACTAGGAAAGATCACTTTCCCCTTCCATTCATTGATCAAGTACTAGGTTCACTAATAGACAAGCAATACTTTTCCTTTTTGGATGGGTTTTAATGGGTACAATTAGATTAAGATAGCCCCAAAAGACTAGGAAAAGACAACCTTCACATGCCCTTGGGGAACATATGCTTACTTTGTCTTGCCATTTGGGCTATGCAATGCACCTGCCACCTTCCAAAGGGTAAACCTGCTCATATTCTCATACTTTGCTCATGAATCCATGGAGGTTTACATGGATGATTTTACAAGTTATGGGAATACTTATGAAGAAGTACTTGCCAATTTGGAGAAATTACTATAGAGATGTCAAGATCATCACATGTCCCTAAGTCATGATAAATTCTTCATGATGATGATTGAGGGAGTAGTTCTAGGACATTTTGTGTCCAATAAGAGAATCCAAGTAGACCCCAAAAAAATTGAGGCAATATCAACACTACCTGTACCTTAGAAACAAAAGGATGTTAGAAGCTTCCTTGGCCATGCTAGGTACTACAGGAGATTCATACAAGATTTTAGTAAACTTGTAGCACCATTGTTTGTCTTATTTTCTAAAGATGTAGAGTTTCAATGGACACTTGCTTGTCAAAATGACTTTGAATCTCTCAAGGAAACACTAACCAAGACCCTTGTCTTGAGAGGGCCAAATTGGAATTTACATTTCGATATCCATACAAATGCTTCTGATTTTGCAATAGTTGTGTTAGGATAGAAGGAAGGAAACCTTGAGTATGCCATTTATTATATCAGTAAAAATATTTAGGGGGCATAATCAACTATAAAGTAACTAAGAAAGAGATGTTAGCATCAGTTTATGCAATCAACAAATTCAAACACTACATTATAGGGTATTCTATATTTATACATGTTGACCATACAACAATAAGGTACCTAACGTTTGAAAAAACTAGTAGTTGGTGGCAGGCTTGTGAGATGGTTATTGCTACTTTAGGAATTTGATATTACTATTGTGGACAAGCTAGAGAAAGTTAAAGTAGTAGCAGGCTTTCTCTCTAGACTACTAACCAAATTAGAAGAAGATGTTGTAGATGATTCATTCCCAAATGAGCACCTATTTTCTCTCTTTGCAAACTCCTTGATATGTGGACATAGCCAACTATTTGGTAATAAGGAAAACACCACCACATCTCTCACCAAGGGAGAAGAGGCAATTAGTTCAGAAAACTTTTCCTTACCCATGGATAGCTAGATATTTATTCTACACAGGGCCTGACAAAATAATGAGAAGATGCATCAGAGAAGATGAAGTATATGATATACTCATAGCATGCCATGATGAACCTTGTGGTGGACACTTTGCAACAAAGAGAACAACTCTTAAGATTTTGAATACTGGTTATTATTGGCCAACACTTCATAAATATGCAATTAAATACACAAGGTGTTTTGATGGATGTTAGAGAATGGGAAGGCCAACAAAAATAGATGAGATGCCACTACAACCACAACTATTAATAACACCATTTGATAAGTGGGGACTAGATTAAATTATTGGTCACATCTCCACAACATCAAATAACAAAAAATACATATTGGTTTGTATTGATTACCTTACCAAGTGGGTGGAGTTCAAGTCCTTACAATTTGCAAGGGATGGGAATGTGGCCAAGTTTATCTATGAAAATATCTTCACAAGATATGGTGTTCCTAGAGAATTGTCACATACTAAGGGCCATAGTTTACATCAAATTTGCTCACAAAAATAGTGTAGAAATATGAGATCAGAGATAAAAAAAGTCTACATCTTATCACCCTTAAGGAAATGGTCAAGTTGAATCCACTAATAGAGATATTGAAAACATCCTCACAAAAATAGTGAAACTCCATAGGAAGGATTGGGCAGCCAGGTTACCTGAATTAGTTTGGGCTTACAGGACCTAGAAGGAAAAAAATAGGTTTTACACCATATGAATTGGTGTATGGTAAAAAGGTAGTACTTCCAATATAATTTGAAAACAAAAATATGAGGACAATAGTCAAATTGGGCATGGATTTATCAATAGTACAAAAGGAGAGGTTACATAAACTCAATGCCTTGGATGAAATTAGAGTGGAAGCAATAGACCACACAAAGATAATCTAGAAGCAAAGGATACATTGACACGACCAATTTATTAAGACCAAAGAATTCAGTGTAGGTGATTGGGCTTTACTTTATGATTCAAGGTACAAAGATTACAAGGGAAAACTACAGACCATATGGCTTGGGCCATTGAAAGAAAAAAAATCATTCCAAATGAAGCAATTTAGTTACAAACAATTGATGATGTACAATTATCATTATTAGTTAATGGCTACAGG
This sequence comes from Sequoia sempervirens, assembly GCA_007258455.2. Lineage (NCBI taxonomy): Eukaryota > Viridiplantae > Streptophyta > Pinopsida > Cupressales > Cupressaceae > Sequoia > Sequoia sempervirens. Next base: position 60,685 of record VDFB02062866.1, read on the forward strand.
TTAAAGCTCTATAAATGACCATTGCAGAAGGATGACTTCATTTTATCACTATAACATAAATTTGAACAAGAGATACACAATTCATTAACAACAACAAGCAGTTCATCAAAAATATCAATTAATGAGCTACACAACTTACCCACTGTCATTTCATAGGTATAATTCTATCACACATCTCACATGCACACACTACATATGTGGCATTCGATGATCTTTTTTTTCTAAACCAAAAATAGAGGTGGAAGGGACCTGTAACATCACACCCCTAGGTGACAAAACTACATAAGGGACCTGTTACTACATGAGCTTGCAACACTTGAATATCCATCATTTCATATACATCCATATCAATTGTATATCCATCATTCCATCCGTACATGTGGGAATACACATATCAATTCATTGTATGTAGCTTATTCCTTCCATCAACATGTACCTATTATATCACCTTTTCAATTCCACTGTACCATGCAATAAATTTCACTTCACCCATAGCGTGCTTTGTGCAGCCTTCTTCATTCATCATTCCACCACCATTTCCACTTGTCACACAGATACTACCTTCCACTTCACATCATAATTGTGTGCAATTCATAAAAATCACAACATGTCATTTCAAATCAAGCTACAGGTAGCATTCAACTACTTCACACAAGTTATATTTCTATTCAAACAATGCCTACATGTATTCTTTGCATTAACTATCATAATAATCATTGAAGATTACTAATTCTATGCATATTTATCATTCATATGTGCATTTCAATCTCATATTTAAATTTCCACTACTTCTAATTTATGACTCCGCCCAATCCGTCCATGCTAAGTGAGGAGACTTAGAAACTTTAGTTGGGTGAGGGGTATTCAAGGATATATTCCTTAGTTTTTTGTTTTCAAAATTTTTGTCGTTTCATTTCCTATCATTATCAAGAAATCGAGAGTTCAGAGGAGAGAAAAAAAGTGTTCAACAACATAATTGGGAAATACAATTGAGTAATATAGCATATAGCATAGTAGAAGCAATATAATTGGGTTGACAAAACAAAAATAGAGTAGAACAGAGCTAGTAAGTGATTGTGGATTGAAGCATTACAATGGAGTGTGACATTGTGAGAAGGGAACCAACAACACATAATTTTCTATTGGAAGATACACAATGCCTACCTATATTCCAACAAGCTAGTTGGTTGGACTATTTCTTGATACTTACATAATTGAATGAAGTGATGACCAAATAATTTTAGAGTACCCTAAAAAATAATGAGCTAATTGTCAAGGGTTTGAGAGTAGATGCATTAGAAGCTACTATAGTGAAGTGTTTGGTCTTTCAAAGGTGGGAGAAGAGTTTACAGTGAGAGAAAATGCCATCACATCTAGGAATGAATTCTCCTTGTCAAGAGAAAACTTGGACTCTTCTTCATAAGGTACCAAACACTTATCCTTACCTTGGATTTGGGCCTCTTCAGTCGCTTATATTCTTAAGTACTTAACATGTAATTGAAGACATTCACTATTATATATAGTTCATTTTAAATTCCTAAGTCATTTACACCATGGAAGGCATGTGAATGTTCCCAATTTTCTATACAACTTGTTGAAAATAATTTCTTCAGAGTATATAAAAAAATGAATTGGTCAACATTATCACATTTTTGTTTAGTTACCTTATTGGTGAAAAGGAGCCTTGGGGTTCAATTCCCAAATGTGTGTTGAGAGGATTTCCTGAATTGCAATAATATCAACAAAATTCTTCAATTACCTAATGAAGAAAATAGGGGTTAGGAACAAGGAATATAAGATTCTACCATGGCTACTCCTAAGGGAGAAATTCCCTCGAGTTCCCCTAATTCCATACTTACTAGCAACATTAAGGAACCAAAAAAGTAGGTTCTACAGGAATCACAATCTGCAACCCCTGTTGAGAAGCTCGTAGCTAAAAACAATATGGAAACCCCAATTTCTAGTAAAAGGCCACCAAAAGAAATGAAAAGAAAGAGTGGGGATTCTACTTCTACACCTGAAAAGGGGAAAAGGAAGCCCACACAATACAAGAGCTGATCACATCGCCAAAGGAAGAAGGGGCCCATGAGAGGAACAAACAAAAAGAAAAAAAGATGTTGTAATGGTAGAAACAAATACAAACTCAGAGGGGAATACTCCTGGTGATGAAGTAAAGACACCAATTATACAACCATTGTATTTTCCAACACTTCTGATTCTGATTTAGAAGATATTTTTGTTGCCAAAAAGATGAGAAAAATATCTTCAAAGAGCCTTGTTTTAGATGGGTTTGAGTATATAGGTGAAATGGGAGAAGATTTTTTTTTGGAAAATGATGAGGAACTTTTCTTGGAAGAAAGGAACATAAACAAAGAGTTGCAAGAAGCCTTGCATAGGATTAAACAATGAGAGGAATTATTGAAAACATATCAGCAGAAAGATAGTGAGAGGGATGCAATAATCAAGGAATTGGAAGAAAGATTCTATAAATTTGAGCAAGGGTCAAAACTAGAGATATTGACATAGCTTACCATGGTGTTAATATAAGGAAAAGATCCAATGCCATAGAGCTCAATTGGACCCATTAAGACCCCCACTGGGCTGACTTTTGTGTCACTAGGTGTTGAATTATGGAAGCAAACACAAGAATTCTCCCAAAAAGAAAAAGAATGGAAAAGGGCTCAAAAATTTGAAATAATATCTAATCACACCAGAGAACTTGAGAAGCAAGAAACATAGGTGAAGAAGTTGAAAGTAAGAATTGAAGGGCTAGTAGATAAAATAGTATAGATAATGAAATGTAGACCACCTGCCAGAGTTTATGCCTTGTTCTTGCAAGATTTTTTTTAAAATGTTTTTAATTTAGCCAGATGATTAGTGACCTACCTGTTGCCATGAATAGGAAATATTATATACTTTTTTAGATACTTTCCATAACTCCACACCTGGGATGTAAGATGCATGGAAC
>VDFB02062867.1:0-10385 GCA_007258455.2 Sequoia sempervirens
GTCTATAATTTCAATGCATCTACACCTTTTCAATGCATCTACAACATTATTTCAAGTGTCAAATGCTCCAACATCACCTCCCCATCATCTACCATTTCGTAGTGGACACCTTAACTATCATCCAACTAATAACACAACAAATAAACTAACACATATGTCACAAAATAATTTTAAAACTACAAATTTAGGGTCAAACTTGTAGATGAAAATGTAAATTCCATACATGTAGGAGTGAACCATGAAAGTCATATCTTGGTTTGTTAAGGTGTCATAATATTAAATCTTATAAAAATCAAGAATCATATCATTGATTATGCACATTACAATAAAATATCTCCATATAACAAATGAAGCTAAAAACCCTAACCCTCTTTGTCAATTCTATAGTGTGCTTGTCTAGTATTTTTAAATTCAATTGTATGTTCGAAGTTAATTTGTGTATTTACTTATTGTATTTATTTATCCTAGCTAATTAGAAAAGAAAACTCTAAAGAAATTATTTTCTTTTCATTTTGGCAAAGCCATTTAATTTGGTATGTCCTACGATTTGGCCATAAAGGTTTTCTTGAATCTTATTTAGTTTTTAGATTTAAGTGCTTTCTCATTGTCTAATTTCTTAATCAAATCTAAACTTTGTTCGATCCTTATTTCCTTCTAATACCAAAATCATCCTCGTTTCCTAGTAAGAAGTCATAGTTCAATCCCACCATGGTTGTGAATCAAGCTAAAATTGGTATGATTGGGAATATGCATGATACTAAATTTATCATAATGGAGAAGAATCATTTGACCATGAGGCCCTTGTTGAGAAAATGGTAATCAAGATATAGCTTTGATGCACACAACCTTTCTTTGTATCTTGCAAATTTGGCTAGTAATATTAATCCTAGTACAATGATTGATCTCCTTCATATACTATGTTGATTAATAAGCCATGTGGAAAGAAAGTACTTAAAGTTAAATAGGTAAAAGGATAAGCTCAACAACCCCTTTGAGTGATGTGCCATTTTCCTCCATCCCAAGCTTCTTCTTCATTTATTCCTCCTTATTGTTTTACTCCTATCTATCTTATAATGCAATTTATTTCTCCTTCCACCAAATCTCCCCAATGATCCTCTCCTTTTTCCTAGATCAAAGATCTCCATGCTTAATTTCTATTATGATGCACATAGTTCTCTTTGTCCTCACATTAGTTCCTTACTAGTTTTTACACTTCCCAGGTTCCCCACTATGATATCTCTAATGCAAGTTTTTGTCACTCCACACTCATTTATTATGTCACGACAAATTTATACACCACCTTCCATTTCTCATCTTGCCACTTTCATTCATGTCCTTAATCCTAGTGTGCCTCTATCTACCCTTGACATTAATGTTTAAAGTCTTGTTGAGATGAAAAGTAATGTTGATTCCTTACCTAATGGAAACAAAAAAAGACATACATATAAAAATCAAACACAATTCAATTTCTATTGAAAATTTTACATATCCATTTTTGTTGGATTTTTGGATCCTAGATTTGAGATGCACAATGTTAAAGGAGATCCCATGACACATTCAAGGTTCTTTAGTGCTACATATTTGGATTTTGTGTATGATGACAAGTTATTGGCTAAGTTCTTCCCATGAAATTTAAAATATTATGCTATTAAATGATTGTATTATCTTCCATTTGGGTCTATTTTTTAATATTGAAATTGGTCAATGCAAATATTAGGAATGTTGGATTGAAGTTTATTATTTTAGATTTTTTGACTGTAAACAAGGATCTACAAAGTATATACATTCTTAACATTTGCATGTGCAAGTGAGATGAATGTTAAGAACTAAAGTTGTTAGAGGCTACCACACTTAATTATGTATCTTCTAATGCTTCATCTACATCATCCTACCCTTGTAAATTTGAAAAGAAAAATTATTTCCAAAAGGATAGTAAAAAATAATGGAAATGACCATTGTACAAACTATACATTATAAATGTTTCTAATATTATGACTCTAAAGCCTCCAACTTTTTCCTTTGTAAGATGTGCTTCAAAATTTACTTAGTGCAAACATGATTACACTTCCTCCTATTAGGCCATTAGATAAATCTAAGGTTATTCCCAAAAGATATAATGAGAAAGAATTTTGTTATTAAATTGTAGAGTTAATTGTAATTATACTCAACATTTTATGGGATTAAGGAATACTTGATTAAGGATTTGATTGATAAAAAAAAATTCTAATGTTGAGGGGGTTAATATTGGGGTCAATCCTTTAATTTTTCCTCCTAATTAAAATTTAAATATTTTACACTAAATAAATCTAATAAAATGGTTTTATATGAGGGTCATGAGATTGAGGTACATATACATGTTGACGAGCTTGAAATCATTGATTCACCTACATGTGAGGAATGATTTATTGGTATTAATAAAAATTATAAGGGTACTTATTCTTCTTCTTATGTACTAGTGATTGAATTTTATAGAAATTTCTATGGACTAACCAGTATTCAAACTTAGGACCTCCCATTTGGTGTTAGGATGCTCTACTATTGAGCTAATGGCTCACATTGTGATGAGTCATTTTATGGCTTAGGTGTGTATCATTTCTCCAACACACTCCCTTGAGCCACAACATAGGTTTCAAATGCACCTAGCTTGGCTCTAATACCATGTTGAAATTTCCATGAACTAGTTAGGATGCAAATCTCCACCACTAAGCTACCCACCCACTTTATGACAAATCAATTTACGATTTAGGTATGCTAATTTTTTTGACACCTTTTTCACATTGTGAGATATTACCAAATAATTATAATGGTCCTTTTGGTTTTGTGTGGATCATGAACCATGTAAGGGTGTGTTTATTGATCTTACTCACCAATAAAATGTATGCATTGAATAATTTTTGTTTTATCATCATTTTATAAACAAGCATATGCATATTTGAGGGTTTATTTAAAATTGACTAATGATATGTTGATTGAAACTATAGGATACATTATTTTACCTTAATTTTTTGGTCTAAAAGATGAGGGAAGTTCTTATTCTATGTCATATTATTTCTTCTTTAGATACATATCTCATATTTTACTTGGGTATCCATGGATAAAGCAATATCAAGCAACATCATCTATGTCATGCCATCAAGGTATCAAATATGTTGACACTAGTAAAGAGGTTACAATTGCAAGAGATCCGTATATGCCTTTATTTTAGATTAAGTCATTTAACCTTAAATAACTTTAAGAACATACCTAAGGATCCTCTATATAAGTGCAAGGATTCTTTGCCTAATTTGTAAAAATTTCAAAAGGCATAACAATGGTGGGAAAATCAAGACAAGATGCAACAATTTAGAATTCCTAAAGGGTTTACAATTATTAGAGCCAAAGTAGGTTATATGTAGGTTTTATATTATAAAATGATTCAAGAATCTATAAGGCCAAAAGAACCATAAGCATTGCAAACTTTAGTTAAGAAGCATAAGGGATTGGATATTTTCATTCCTAAACATGGTTTTCATAAAAAAAATTACTCATGTAGCAAGGAAGGATGATGATTACAAATGATAAATCTATATTTTCTTCATCTTAAAAGGGTCTTCAAACTACTTGGGTATCAAAGAATGATTTACATAATAAAAAGTTGAAAATCTACAAGTAGAAATACCAAGTTACAAAAACAAGAATAATCATTATGGTAATAGAAAGAGAAAATGCTTCCTCTTAAAAAACATGTTTATTAAGAGTTATAATTTACATAGTGTTGAGGAGCACATAATATAATAAACATGATTCAAGTACCAAAACATTAAGTATGATGATTGGGATGAGAGGATCAACTTGGGGAGGATTATTATAACATCATTAGTTGGAACTTTTTAATTTTATCTCTTTGTGTTGGTGTTGTTTTTAATGTTCTTAATTAGAGTGCGGATGATGTTAATATACATTTAGTGATGCATTTTGAAATTTATTTAGTAAAGGTCTCATTTTGTACATCTTTAGTAATTGTATAAAAATTTGGAATATTTTGGTTAATACATCTTATTGGAAAACCATTCATTGAAATTTTTTGAAGCCCACAACCGAATGGTTTGTGATGACCTCTTGCCTTTAGGAATTTCTATTATGCTCATCAATTTCAAACCATTTTGGGGTTCTTGAATGTTTTTAAATTTTAACAAACTCATTACAAAAAGATGGATTTCTTTTTCTTTTTCTTTTTCACATTTAGGTTCTCTTCATGTAATTTGGGAGACACGCTGAGTTTCATTGGTTCATGTGAGATATTTATAACAAGTATGCAATGAAGTCAAACTCTCTATTAGATTTGGATTGTGCTAACATGACATATTTATTTTGCTTTCCAATCTATAATATTTTGATGTTCTTGGCTATATAATTGAAGTTCATTTATGTTAACAACTATTAGATTAAATATTTTTATCCCAATTATTTTCAAATAATTTTATACTTTAATCTTTGTATTCTTATTCTTTCTTTCATCATTTCATTTAAAATTTCAACCATTTAAGGATGCTATGTTATAGATTATAGTTGTCTTCCAATTCTTTTTAAATCAAGTTAATAGTATGAAAATATTATTGATGACTAGATGAATTATTACAAATTCTAGTTTAGATTTGCATTCTCTTTATCTAGATATATTATTTACCAAAGTCTCATTGTTTTTAGGTGTAATCATATATATATATAACATGTGAAAAAATGTAGATCATGTTCCACCTCGTGCCGCATTCTTCTTTGTTTGCAAATACTAGTAACAGATAAAAATTTGAGATCTATTAGCAATAGGTGCAAACCTGGGATATATAGTGAACCATGCATTGCCATTATTGCATAGTCTAGAAACTAAAAGATGAACTTGAGAGGATCTAGTGCATATTCCCAGATAGAGGACCAAGTATTCTCCCCAGATGTGAAGAAGTACATGGTGATGTTCCCCTTAAACAAATACAAGATAGTGTCACCAAAGAAATGATAAAAACCACTTGTTTTCCATTTTATCAAAATGTGTGTAAGGTTAGGGGATACCAGGTCACTAGATGTGTCGATCATGTTATGGCCTCATTGATCTACCCACGATTTCTTACAGCACATGGTCTATACCCAAACAATGACCAAATTCCATTGTATTTTGTTCAGCAGTTGTATGCTGAGGTCCATTTGGGCCTCAAAGTTAACTACCTGGACCTTCCACCATATGTTGGTCAGGGGTGTGGTAGGATTGTTGATAGGCCCACCTATCGTCGAGCAGATAAACCATCCCCAATGTTTAGGGTATTGGTTGGTGACAGGTCTCCTGCTCTCACCCCAACTTTAGCCCCCATAGCAAATGAGGTTGTTGTTGCTTCCCAAAAGGAAGCAATTGACACTGTAGGTGACATTGCGGCTGCCATCACTAGGATATCTGATGATCGTGTAGGTCAGTATTTGATATCTAGACATTCCCAATCCACACCATTTTTAGCACAGTGGACCACCATGGATCCTTTTACAGTGGCTAGTATCCCTACTCCTACATAGCTTAATGCACTTACAGGAGATATGTCACGCATGACTCTACATTGTTTGGTTGAGGACCTGTTGGAGGCATATTCCCACATTGCATCAGACAATGGGATCGGTATAGAGCATGTTAGAGATCATTTGAGACATAGAGGTCGTTTAGTTCCAGGATCCCATCACTCTCAGCTGAGCACTAGTGCGCATCAAAATCCACCTACAGTTCATACGGTAGCTACACAGACTATGGGTTTTACTGATATGTTGATTGGTTTTGGTTCATCATCATCGATACCATCTCACCTTCATAGTCCTCTACATTCATCATTTCTAGCATGACATGGGATAGATCAGATGGTGCAAATGTTGATCCGTCACTTGATTGTTTGGTGGATATGGTGGAGGCGAATGTTTCAGAGGACTTAGGTCATCTAATATTAGATGATAGGCATGTATGTGTGCATGTGCATGTTTCAATTCTTTTTTCATTATTTTTTAAATTTTTTTTTAACTAGATATTCAGGTAAGTTGATATATATGTGTATATATATTGTTACAGGTGGACATACCTCATATCACTCCTAGCCTTGGTCCAGATCGTGTGCATGATCGACGTGACTCTGTGGATGAATCTTCTATTAGTGGACGTGTGAGTTTTCATAAAATATATATTTATGTATGCATAGATAAATACAAGTTCTAGATTGATATTTAAAAATACAAGTTCATTTAAAAATAACTTTCATAAAATTTATTTAATAAAAATTATATGTATTTAACACATCTTGTACACAATTTTATTTGCAGGGCTCAGCACATCCATCAGAGCAGGACCATTCTCATTCAGATGGCCATTCGTTTAGGAGTAGACATTCATATTAGGCCATGCATTCTATATTTATGATCTTTACCACATGATGTGTATTTGATTATATGATGATCTTTAAAATTTAGTATTTGATATTTGATGATCTCTAACTTACACTTGCTTATATGATATACATACATTTGCTTATTTTTTGATCTTTAGTATTCGACATTTGATGATCTTAAATTTATATTTTGCTTTTATGATATATGTACATATATTTTCTTATATGATATATACATACATTTGCCTCTTTGATTATAATATGTGTTATGTTTATATGTATTGAATCCCTTTACATATATGTACATGTGTTTGCTTATGGTTTAAACATGTTTACACGTAATATATGTATGCATTTGCTTTAAATATTCAATATACATACATGATGTTTTCTTATTTTATGATCTCTTACAACTTACATTTCCTTATATGCAATATACAATTGATCTCTAGTAGAATTTTAGGGAAATCAATGCCATTTTATAATTAAGTTCATTCATGTTGATCACAATAAATATATTTTTTTAAATGACTTAAGCAACATGAACCTTTGAGTTGAGAACAAGATATAATCTTTTTGACAAGTAACTTGAAATTCAATTCAAATATAATTTTAAGAAAATTCAATTCAAATTATATCGAGCTATTATACGTTTTTTACAAGTAACTTGAAATTCAATTCAAATATTTAATTAAGAAAATTTAATTCAAATTATACCTCTATTATACATTTTCTAATAACTAACTTGAAATTCAATTCAAATATAATTAAGAAAATTCAATTCAAATCATACCTCTAATATACATTTTTGACACTTTAACAAAATTCTAAAATTACTAGATATGTTGTGCATACCTATGAATTAAATAACAACAAACTCCACAATGAAATAACTTGTTTGTTTACTACTTGATTCATTTTAAACTAGGATCTAGTTATTCCACAGTACACTTGAATAATTTGACTCACTTGGAGTGGTGATTTTGGAGAAGTTTTTGCACATTTATCATAAGGAGGCAAATATTGGAGTCAATAACTTTTCATTTTTATCAATCAAGGCAAAATTTAAGGGATAATTTAAATATTGGTAGAGGACTTGTTTAGATTCATCTTTAATTTGAAGAAGAAAATGGGACAACAAAGAAAAAGAAAAAATGCATCTCAATGAAAATTGTCAAAAAAGAAGAAGAACAAAAGAGGCATGATCAAAACTTGGAAAATTATCATAGAAAGAAACAAACGCATAATGCTTGTTTCCTTTCTCTCTCATCTCAAGTGTGTTTAGTACTTTTTACTTTGAAGGTTTCTAACCATGTCATTGCACTTGATTGACTATAAATACTTTTAAATGTCCTCAAGTCATCTTGGTCATGCAAGTTGCAATGTGTATATGATCCTTCACTCCAATTCCTTAAGACAATTCTTTTTGTTTCAATATTTGTGTTTTGTGTCTTTGGTCTTTTATTTTCATCACTTCAATGTTCTCAAATTATTTTTATGTTTTATGCTCTAGGGATTCCTCAAGCTGGAGTCGAGCCAAATCTAGATATTAGATCAAACGAATCCGTTGAAGAACACATGGACCTTGAAGTTAGGGAGGAGACCCAAGTTCAAACAATGCTTGTTGGAGAGGGGTCAAGATCACTTCCTTCTACTGGTATGGATGAGCATATAAAAATAGCACAAACTTCTCTCACTTATAGCTCATCATGTTTTATCAATTTGTTTGTTTGCATACATAAACTTCACTTATATATTTAACATCATCTCTCACTTTTGTTTGAAAAATATTTTGTGACACATGTGTAGGAAGGGCTCAACAAGCAGAAGTTTCATGCTCAAGTTTCCAGCCAAATCTAGACATTGATCAAATGAATCAAGCCTAAGAAATGCATGAACCTGAAGATAATAGGGAGGAGGCACAAGTTGAAATAATGCAGGCTGGAGAGGGTCTTCCTCCTACTGGTATGGATGAGCATATTAAACTAGTTGAGAAGGTGGGAAACAAATTTCTCATAGAAATTTAGATCATTTACTTGAAATGGATATGGAGAAACTGAAATATTATGCCAACCAGCCTTATAATAAGAGAAAGAGGTCAATGACTAAATCTGTAAATGGAATGATCAATCATCATTTCAATCATATTGATACACTTGAAAAAACCCAATTGTTATCACGTTTACTTCTTCGTGATGAGCTCAAAGAGTCATTACAATTGTTGGGTGTCCATTCATCATCAAATAAGAAGAAACACATGGGATTACAAAAGGATATTGTTCAAAATGTTAAAAAGGGTTTAGATTCCATTGGGAAAGGATCTCGAACTGTGGACAAGGCCACTACAAGAAGGGTGATGTTGATATCTATTGTACATCAAGATATAGCAAGAATAAGAAAAATGTCAACACTTTCAACTGAAATTGGTTATAGTAGAACCACATTGATAAAATATGAGAAAAAGAGAAAGTTTTTGGATGAGAGTTTAGGAGGCAATTGGGAAATTATGTGTAGAGCTCCCCGTTCTAACAGGATTGAAGATGTTGTTAGGAACTTGGTCTCTGGTTTTTGGCATGATTAGACTCGTCCATCATCAAATACTAGAGATGTTATGAGATACAGGATTGGACCTAGTATTTATGAAAATCATATCAAACATTGGCTAGACATAACACAATTTGAGATGTATATGAACTTTTGTAATGCATATCTAAGTATAAAGATTGGGCAAACAATGTTTCAAAGGTTAAAAACCATATTATGTGAAGATAAACAAGTTTTTTGAAACTTGTTGTTGTGGAATATCATATTGAATTTGATCTCTACTATCAGTGTTTGAAGATGAGAGAAAGAAAGATGTGGGTTTCAAATGCACCTCCTAAGCAGGCAAGTTTGTTCATAAAATTCTATATTATGTGATCATGAAAATGGACCTCAAATAAATTGCATAAATGAATTTGTAGCTGAAGTGGCTAAATTTCCTTCCAAGAATTGATCTTGACCTAACAAAGACAATAAATTGCAAGAGGTAAGTACTATTTTTAGAGAGTTTATTTGTTTCAATTTCTCATAGATCAAGTTATTTGGATTCTCTTTGATGTAATGTTTCATTGATCAAGTGTGCTTTATTAGTTATTCACATATTTTACTGACATAGGTACAAGTATGTAAAGTTGCAAAAAAAATTTGGGAAAGAATCCACAAGGTTGAACTATGTAGAAGAGGAGATTCCCATTGGAAAATTTATGGAAGATTTTCGAAAATTGATACGACCATACATACATCATTCACTTTTTGCTAAGTGGCAAGCACAACAATTCCAAACATTGAGAGATACTTTCCCACATGGAACAGTTCTATCAATAGTTGACTTTGCAGAAAATTACTCCTTTGTACATGAAAAGGAGATTCAATCAAATTATTACTTTTCAAAGCAGATCACTATTATGGTTCATGTGTGTTATCGACATGCACAATCAGAATTGGATGGTGTTGAGAGTACAGATGAAGAACGATTCATTAAAAAAGAATATCACTTTTATATTAGTGATGATAAAGAGCATGACACACTTTTTGTCCAACATTGTTTTACAATATTTTTTGAGAATTTGTGAAGTAGGGGTGTCAAATTTGAAAATCATTTTGTATGGTCAGATGGATGTGTGCTTCAATTCAAATCTTCCACGGCCATTCTGTATGCACTTTGTAGATATCATAAAATCCTCTGAGAATACATGTTTGTTTTTTTTTGTGAGAGTGGGCATGGAAAGGGTGAGCATGATGGAGAAGGAGCTTGCATCAAGCGAGCTTTAAGAAAGCATCAAATGAGTTATCCAGAAGATCATCTAGACAATGCACATGATGTTGTTGAATGGTGCAAGAAACACTTTGCATCAAATGCGGTTGGCACATCTTCAAGAACAAACCGATACATTCCACATAGAGTGTTTTGGGAGATATCGTGTATGTATAAATTACATTAAATCACAATTTTGA
>VDFB02062868.1:0-49560 GCA_007258455.2 Sequoia sempervirens
TAGATCAGTCTTTAACCAAGTAAAACTCTAGAAACTTTGCATCTGCTTCCACATCACTAACACAACCTGGGAACCCAATGGGGTACATAGCACATTCCACCTAACCATGTGGAATCGAAGGTCCACTCCCCGTGCTAGGAGTTGATAAGAAAGACCCTCAACCAAAATAGTCACGTGAAAAATGACAACAAGACACAACAAACAAGAGCAACAATAAACACAAGACAACATCCGCTTCTAGAGGAACAAAGGAAACAAGGGGAAAACCACAAACATGCAAGGTTACTAGAGGGTGAAGTGTCATCACATGGCTCGACATGGGTTACCCAATGCAGATCTTCATAGGTTACTGGCCCCCATCCTGGGTTACCTTGACAGCCTCAACTGATCCCTAACCCCCATTCTTACACATGTGGAATTAACTCACCTTTCATGAAGACAAGGTAGTTGATTTTCCATTCCAGGCCTTCTCATCTCATCCCAAGCCTAAATGAACACTTGGGCCATGAGATAGGCATCCATTATCTTTTATTAGTGTGTGTATACTACCCATCTCCCTAATTATTTTATTAGGTTATCACTTGATTACTCAACTTCCACACGAGTTACCCAGGATACCACTTAGGGTTCTAGCCCCCACGGGAAGCCACCCTCCCTACTAGCAACAAAACCCATAAACACAAATGGGGTAAGCCATCTTGCACAAAATATCAGGTCCAAAAGTAAATGTAACAAGTGAGGCATGCACCATCTCACGCTAACACTTCACAGTAAAGAAAACCACTTTTAAGTGCAAGGCTATACCCACTACAATCAAATGAACATAAACACAATAGTTCACAAAGAACCAAAATGAAAACCGGTTATAAAGCCACATATTCTTTCCCCACCTCTGGAAGACTTAAAACCGTCCACCTAAGAACTCACAACCTAGGGTAAAACAAAGCAACACAGTTTCCCAAACAGATTTCATCATGAATTCAATAAATAAGAACTCCTCAAAATGAAACAACTCAAGAGGAAGATACAAAAGAAACTGTCAAAGATCCACCTTTAACAATGCAAATACATTTAATGAATAAACCCTAAAGAATAATAAACAATCAAATACCTTTTATCTATTTGTTCCTTAAGAAGTAATTTAAAATAACTAAAAAAGTTATCTAAGCATATCTCCTACATATCCCAGTAAATATTTTAGAACATTTAAAACATCTCTTAAGTTTCACTAAGACACCAAGAGCAACGAGTTTCAATATTGAATCATCATTACATTTCTCTAAAGATAAACTATTAGGAACCTTTTTAATAAACAAATACATTCTATTTATCTTCCCAAAATAAAATAATTTAATTGAAAAGACTTTGAAGCTATCAAAATGTATACTTACACATGATAATTCATTCTTTAATTACACATTCAAGTATCTATTTCAAGGCACTTTCAAAACAATCAGTTTACATTTAATTTACACGCTCATTATGAAATTATATAAAATAATTAAAGAACACATATTCCAATCAATCCATTTACAATATATTTTAAAAATCATTTAAAATGATTAAAGAAACTATATATATACATATTTTGTAAATAACTAAATATTCCCTAAACACCAACAAACTTCTTTTAATTACACTTCTTTAAATATAAAGCTCAATTAAATCAAATCTCACCTAGTAACTTTTAGATTATTAAATAATCAAGAATCACAAGTTTTATTTTATTTACACGACTATATTGAAATTATTTAAGTAAAGAACTATGAAAACCTACAGTATGTATTTCTCTTAATTTAAGATTCCTAGCCTATACATTTATTTACTTCAAAATAATTAAAATATAACCTATACATTTGTTATTTCGAAATAATAAATTTAATCAAAATATAGCATATACATTTGTTTACTTTAAACTAAATAAATTTAATTAAACTTTAACATATACGATTTATATGCAAATCACAAATCTAATATTAAAGGAATTTGTAAATAAATTTAATTTTAAATAGACTTGTAATTAAATCTAGTTTTAAATGCACTTGAAAATGAATCTAATTTTAAATGCATTTGAAAACAAATATGAGTTTAATTGCGTTTGAAAATAAATCTAATATTAACTGTATTTGAAAATAAATCTAATTTTAAATGCACTTGAAAATAAATCTAATTTTAATTTGCACTTAAAAATAAATCTAATTTTACTATACTTACCAACATCCATTGATTTTGTATATTAACACTTCCAACTTAATTTTTACTAATTTCTAGAACCACAATTGAAGTTGATATAGATATCCACTAAGTACAACTATGATTTAAGAATACCTAACTATGAATACATAAAAAATTAAGTCAATTCTCTTTACCCAATTTATTTATCTAATAAAACTACCCAATCCAACTACTTTTAGTACAAGCTAATTTTCTCTAAAATTTCATGCTCAATTAAATTTAAAATATAAAACTAATTATACATTTACACAATTCTTGGTACATGTCAAATTATGCCTACAAACGGATTGCTATTGCTCATAATTCCGTAATTTAATCATTCTAATGCTAATAAATTTATTTTCTGAAATAATCATAAGCCAATTAATTAAATAAAACTTTACCCTTCCAAAAAGTTATAATTAATTTGTAATAAAATGGCCTATTTAAAACATTTTACTCAATTTCATAGTTTTATCAACTTCAGTTACTCACTTCTGATAACAATTACCCATGCAAGTATAAACATATACTTAAAATATAAATATACACACAAATATATATATATATATATATATATATATATATATATATATATATATATATATATATATATAGAAAAAGGTAATCTAACTCATAAATATAATCTAACTCATAAATATTTATATAAGATTATAAACCTACATCAAAATTTCAGAATTTATTTTTTATTTTTTCCTTACAATCACATTCAAGCATTTAATGCATTAATTATTTTTTTCTAATTTCTCATCTAGATATAAATATATATATATATACTGAACTCACAACATACATATATTTATTTATTTAAGCTAACTTCTTTAATTTGATAGCATGATTAACCACACATACATATATGTATTATATAATACACACACATATATACTTATATATGTATATCTATCCAAACATATAAATATAACAACATAGAACCATATTTATTTCTAATTAACATTTTATAAAAAAAAAAAATCAAAACCCACAGTAGCCAAGCATAGCCATAAACACAGCTAACTATATATACACACAATAAAAATCATAAATTACATGGCCATACAAATACATATTATAAATCAAACATTATATAGCATATAGACAAGGGGCGCGGCTGCAACAAGGAAGCTAAATGTTTTCTATTTTAAAATTTCATTGCAAATACTATTCAAAGATTAAATTCTGAATGAATCCTTTCTTTAAATTCACCAAAATAAAAATAAGGAAAAGTCTCTATTGTTTTTTGAGAAATTAAGGGATAGATGGCCAATACACAAAATTCATTTTTCCACCCAACAATTTTCTTTTCACCTCAGTTTCCACTTGGAGGAATTTTTTTTATGTTTCGAATAAACATAAACATACCTTCACTAAGCTTTCAAATTTAATAATTTTCAATTTCCTTAATTAATTTAACCTTTGATTTAATATTTTATCCAATAATATCACATTATTTTAATCAAATCAATCATATCGGTTACAATAATTCTTTTAATTATATATATATATATATATATATATATATATATATATAAAGGTTGACCATTTCAAATATAATATTTATTCCATAATAACAATTAAATAAACAATATTATTTAATTGCCAATTTAAAATTTAACAATGTTGCAATTAAAATATTATTCTATTTATAATTAAGAAAATTAAATATCAACAATTAAAATAATATTCTTTTAAATCTACAAACATAATTTAAAATTTTCAAACTAATTTAATATTTAATTAAATTCTTGGTAATTTCACAAATCACTTTGCTAATTAAATTTAATGCTTAATTAAATTAATTTCAACAATAATAATGACCATCATTAAATTAAATTAACTAATTAACAATAATGATAATGCACCAAAATCAAACAATTAACACATAAAACGAACAACATAAAACAAAACGTTACCAAACAAAACAGGATAATGATGGACAACATCATCAAACAACGATGAGATGACAAACATGGACGGAGATACTTTCTTGTCAAATCCGTAAACCACATCATATCCATTGGGTATGTTAGGCACACTCAGACTCGATAGTGCGGGTGGAGTCGGTGTCCGGTACCTGCAATCCTGCATAAAACCAAGTGTCGAAACAACATATATATTCAATGCCAAACACATTGTGAGAGAGAATTGTAGTGTGGAAGGGTACTCACGAATGAGCGATGCAACACCATCCCTCTCACCTGAACCTCAAATAATAACCATATTCTAAATCACATAATCATTAAACGACAAGTAAACAACTACATAAGCATAACATCAAACACATATGTCCACATATCAAAAGTAGTAGTGTCATAGACAACCAAGTCCAATAAGCAGAACTGTTTATCAACCAAACAACATGGTGAAACAATCACCAACATAGTCTCAAGTATGCATCAAACATAAGCAGTATCTGAACAGTATCAACCACACACAAAAAAGTATCATAGGAGTATAGTAACACGAGAGGCACTGCAGATGTCATATTTGCAACAAGAGAGAATATCTCACCATAATAAATTCCCTTCACACACAACCTTTCTTTATGCTTCTCAACAATTATATTAGGACCAAACTTTTTCTTTAACATCCCTTTTCACCTAATAGGTTTACATCCCTTAGAAAAAGGTTCTAGATCATATATACTATTTTTTAATGTAGCCATCTACTCATCCATGGACTTTATTTGAGAATATGAATCACCCATACAAATTTCCTCTCTTATGGTCCTTAGCTCATTAGTATTAGAATCCAAAGAAAACACATAACTAGAATAAAAAAAATGAATACCTAAACCTAGCAGGTTGTTACTTAATCTATGTAGACCTCCTCATAGGATGAGGTTGAGGTTCCTCATCTTTTTCTAAAATTTCATAGTTTCTAGAGATCTCCTCATCAACAAGTCCAACATGTGTTCTCAGTTCATGTTTCATAGGGGTGGGAGGAACATGAACTACATCTTTTTCCTCTTCTTTTTATGGATGCAAAATAATAAAGGATGATTTCATCTCTCTGAAGATAAAAATTATACTATAAAGAGTCATCTCAACCACTAGATCCAAAAGCTTGTAACCTGTCACACCAACATAATAGTCGATGAAGATGTACACTTAATTTCCTTGTTCTCTAACTTCAATATCTTCTCATTTGGCACATTTGCATATTCATTGCAACCAAATACCCCAACATATTTCAATGAGGGCTTCTTTCCTGGCCACACCTTCATGGGTGTCTTCTCAATAAGCATTGATGTAGGATATCTATTAACTAGATAAAAAGTAGTGGAAACATCCTCATATCAAATTTCTTGTTCAAGGATAGCTCCACTTAGCATACTCCTTTCCCTCTCCATCAATGTCCTATTCATCTTTGCTATAAACTCCATTCTACTAAGGGGTGTATGGATTTTTCTTATGCCTCTCAATTTCAGGTTCTTTAAAAAACCTTTTGAAAAATATTCCCAAAAACTCACCACCATTATTAGTCATCAAACACAATATTTTTACTAGTCTATTTTTTTACAAAGGCTTTAAACTCCTTAAATGGACTAGAGACTTTATATTTTCTTTTCGGGAAACAAATAAATGTCCTTGTACTATATTCATTGATAAATGATACAAAATAAATAGATCTAGAAATGGAAGGAATATTAATAAGACCAAATGCATAAAAATGAATTAAGCCCAACACCCTAGAATATTTGTGAGAATTGGAATTAAATTGAACATGATTTTTCTTTCTATAAATACATTTTTCACCAAAATCAAACTCAAGATTAAAATCATCTAGCCCCTCTATGAGGTTCTTATTATTTAGGGATCTAAGAACCTTCTCACCAATATGGCCAAGTCTCTAGTGCCATATAATTTTCTTCTTCACTGGAAGTTTCATCTCCAAACAATGAGCACCCTAAGGTACCCAAAAAGCATTATCATCAAAAGTAGACGCAATACTATTCTTCATTGCTAGTTCCAATGGTGAGGATGAATATTATGAAGATATTTTCTTCAACTTATCAAAATAACTATTGCACTAAATAATTCATGCATCTAACTTAAAAAGAGTTCCTATCTAAACATCCTTATTAAGCACCATAGCTCCTCTTTTCATCTTGTACCATCCATTCAAGAAAGTAACCTACACACCACATCATTCAACCTAATCACATATAGAAGGTTTTGTGCCAAACCTAGGATATGTAGAACACCATCGATCCCCTTCACTCTACCATCCAAGAATCAAATCTTGTTTCTTCCATGACCAACAATACTCATATGAGAGTCATCACCTAGGTACACCTTCCTACCATAAAACTCTTCATACTTTGAAAACCAACACCTATGAAAGGTCATGTGAAAAGGTGCACAAAAGTCAATCAACTACACATATTTAGATCCATGTGTTGCCAAAGTTGCAACAAAAGCACCTACATCATCCTAAAAGTATTTATTAGAGTTAGAATAGAATAAGTTCTTCTTTCTCTTCTTCTTCTCTTCCTTGTGATCTTTGTGAAAATGACCAAATTTTTCACAATTCCAACACTTAACCTTAGAATTTATAGGAGACTTAGATCTCCCATGGCATTTGGAATTAGAATTTCCTTGCTTCATGTCCTTCTTCTTGTCTTTCTCCTTTGATATACCATGAACTACAAAAGCTTCCTTAATTATTTTTGAATTTTTTCTCCACATCTCTTTGAACAACAATGATGAAACCACCTCATTCATCTTGAACTTGGTGGTGATACTCCCAATGGAAAACACCATTTTCATCCCAACAAAACTCAACTATGCAATGAGAATATTGAAATAATTCAAGTTATTAGCCATGGATCCTCTTTCCATCAAATATTAAAATTGATTTCTTAGGAATAACTTGTATATTAGGGATTTAGCTTGATAAATTTTATCAATCTTATTCCTTATTTTTTATTGGTAGTATCTTCATGAACATTCAATAGAATGCAGTATTCCAAATAAATCCTTATCAAACTCTTGGTTTTTCAATCCATCAACACCTAGTTTTCTTGAGTCATGATGGTAGGTTTAGTACTAGATATTATAGCCCACATATCTCATTCTAGGAGCATATCGTCCATTTTAAGCCTCTAAACCTTAAATTTTCTCATTAAAATTCTCCATATTGATCCTTCTAGATGTGATTTCCATCTCCTTCTTGCAAAATACTCACAAAATGATCTGCAAAAAGCTCCCATTGAAATCAAGTTCAATACAAAAACCCTCTACCCAACAATAGAACCAAAACCATCTAGGACCCAATACTAGTTGAAAGGAAGAAAGGTAAGTGGAAATAACTTCCTACACCAATCTAATAAGTGAAGATAGTGTAAATTTTTATCCTTTTAATAATAACAACATAGAAGATGCACAATATAGGAAAGATAAAATAACATCACCACAAGTATATGCAACACAACACAAGATATACATTGGCAAAAAATTTCAAGAGAAAAAGCTCACACCCCAAAATATTACTCATTGTATTATAGTTAAAAAAGATAAATAAAAATTCTTGTAGAAAAAGTTTCATTTTGGATTTATGACAATGTTGAATTTTGGAGTCAATCTAGTAGCATAACGGTACTTGCAATGAATAAAATAACATACAACTCCATTCCAACAACTCATATTTATAGAGATCCAAAGTTGATTACTAGGATTACCACATTGAATCATCTCCAACATTGCATGAATGCAAAACATAAACCTTGACATACAAATTCCCTCTTGACATGTAAAGGGCCCACTTGACATGCAAGGTGCCTTCATTCATGCAACACCCTTGTATGCATAGGTACTTACATAATTGGGTCCCACCTATCATAATCTATCATTATTAAATCTTACAAATATCATAATTTTTCACATGACACGATCTATCATAATATTTTCATGATTATTTACAACTTATGGAACATGTCATAAATTATACTACACAATGGGTTATACATAATGGGATACATATTTCCAAAAAATTAGGTTGCATATCATTCTATTCACTTTCCATGTATGATTACAAGTCACCAATGTAGGTACCACAAAAGAACATCATAATATGAACATAAATAAATAACAAATCAAGTAAATCAATACCAGGACTTTCAAAAGTTGATACAACCTAATCCTAACATGAAGTCCTAAAAATTTTCTCCACTATCAAGGCTAGGGTTTTGTCTTCAAGAAGGTGAATATACTCATCAAAAGATTCAAGATGGTTAAAGGCTAACATATGAGAGTGGGTAATCTCTCCTAATCTTCAAGCTTATCTTAAATATAGGAGAGCATTCATAGAGGTATGCATGAATAAGAACTTAAATCAAATAGAATGAATGGTTATGTAGCCCACAAAAACCATACCCAAATATAGAATTAATTACATTAATTGTCACTAAATTAAATCCAATTGACTGCAATAACCTTTATATAGCTGATTCAAGTACTCTGCACATGCATCTACAAAATTCATCACTGAAGTAATCTCTTTAGATAATTTATTTTAGATATTTTTGTAAGAAATGATTTAGAATTATAAATAAAAAAAAAATAATTAAAAAAAATACAATGCAAGATACTCAAATTATAAACTATCACAAACCTCAGATAGAGATCAACAATGAAAATGAAATAAGATAAAACATAAGAAATAATCTCAAATGTTACCATACACCTCCATTATTGAATGATTTTCTCCTTGAATGCTTTGAAATCTGGATTCTCTCTTTACTTGAATATCACCAAATTGAAATGTACCTAGCTTGAATGATAATGGATAATAATTTGGATAAGATGATTCCCAAATTTATATATTTTGGGAATGGGGAATGGATGGCCAATATTTAATTGTGAGATCAAGGGTGCAGAATGGTTGAGAGGAATTCCCTAGGATCTAGGAGAGGATGAAGAGTGGAGATGAAGGTAGTTAGAATATGTATAGCTAGGATTAACTTACCAAATTTAGTAAGTAGTTGTGAGGATGAGGTAGATTAGGGACATATACACCTAAAAGGGATATAACTTTGGGATGTGTTGAGAGAATAAGGGGGCCATAAGGACAATTGTTCCTAGGTGCCCAATATTTTTGGAAAGTGTTGAGAGAATAATGAGAGCAAAATAAAAAGTGTTCTTAGGTCCCTACTATTCTTGGAAAGTATTGAGGGGATAAGAATTAATTAAATAATAATTTTATTTAATTACGTTAGCCACTTGGATGAGGGGCTGAGGTGGATAATAGGCAGAATATAATCAATTAATTATTTATTATGATGAGATGGAAAAGGATGGTTAATTAAGTAATATTATTATTTAATTAAAGTATGAGACTTTAGGTGAAAGGTATATGTGTTAGGTTTATTAGGACTAGGTGATGGGATGTAGGTTTAGATGATGAAATTGATTGATTAGGGATTAGGTGATGAAATTGATTGATTGGGGATTAGGTGATGAATAGTCTTAGGGAATATTTTAGGTGTCTACAATTTTAATATTTAGAAGAGTACAAAAATGTTGCAAATAATTCACTAATGATATAAAAATTTCATTTTACTTAGGATTTATCCCTATATGTAATAATGAATCATAAAAAATAGTGCATTAATCTATTCATACTTCCTATAATATGGTTGAATGATTTTGATGATTGTAAATGGTGTGGAAGGAAAATATTCATACCGACTAATGACTTATTGGGTAACAAAGTTATATCTAGCCATGACATGAAAACCACTCCAAATAACATTAGAGGTATGATATAAAATAAATAGTATTTCTTAATAATATTTCTCTAAACTCTTTGATATTCACCTACAATAGGTAAGAAACTATTACATATACCAAGAATTTAATAAGTTTAAATGCTAATTTTTTTTAAAGAACCATTATAGATACACCAATAAGTATGTTGGAAGAAAGTTTAGAAGATTAGGGCTTGTCACACCTCTTACTATAGGAATAATCCAAAATATCATCAACTATCCAAGGAGACAATTTTTGATATATATATACTACAATGGCTATCTCTTTGCAACTTAGAGAAAAAAATATAATGGTGGATAAACTATCAAATATTAAAACCCTAGACTATCCTACACTTTGTCTAGTCAAATACCCAAAGAATCGATCCTTTGAATAAATGAAGAAATTTCTTATAAATATTGACAACATAGGAAATGAAGCATTAAAAGAGAAGGAAAGTGGATTTTATTCTAGAGAGATTTCATATACCCTATCCATCATCATCATCATCATCATAAATTTAGTTTATAAAAATACCCCCTTGGGAATTGTAAACATTTGGAATCATGTGAGAATAATCCCCTATTCATTTTACGTGCATATAAATATTAATGGCATGTGAATCCTATGCAATGATGAGGAAATTTACTAAAATATTCACTAGAAGAGTGGCTTGGAAATGGAAACATG
The DNA here is from genome assembly GCA_007258455.2 of Sequoia sempervirens. Taxonomy (NCBI): domain Eukaryota; kingdom Viridiplantae; phylum Streptophyta; class Pinopsida; order Cupressales; family Cupressaceae; genus Sequoia; species Sequoia sempervirens. Next base: position 10,674 of record VDFB02062868.1, read on the forward strand.
TTATTCATTGGTCTCTACAAAAATAACTATGGTATGGCTTGAGTGCTAAATCTCTCCTTTGGGTCCATGAAAATATACATATAAACATGATTTTTGGGCACAATCAAAATAAATCTAGTAGTTGCAAAGCCAAATCAAGTCATTAAAATGGAGCTCTAAGTCATCCAACAAGGTAGGTGGAATCCATAATCAGAAACGGTAGGAGTTTCAATAGTCAGGGGTTGGAGGAAACTCATACCATATGCCAATGATTAGAATGTTGGGGAATTAGAGAATCAAGAAAGACTAGGAAGCCATTCTAGAAGGGGGAGGAAAGGGGGAAGGTTGACAAGAAAAAACCAACAAAGGAAAGACTTACAAGAAGAAAAGATCAAGGTTTGGGAAGAGACTTAACTTGGTATTAAGCTAAGGGAATCCCAAAGTTTGATTTTGAAGGAATTCATAATTTAATCGATGGAGTTCTAGGCTCTAAGGAATGAGGAAAGAGGCATTCACATAAGGGATGCTTGAAAGTCTAACTATACAAAACTTATATTTTTTTTGGGTGCAATGAATTAGAATTCATGGAATGAGGCTATAGTGGAATGAATACTAGAAGAGATGGAGGAATTAAGAACTCCAAAAATTTAATGGATTGATGATGTTAGCATATGATGGCAATTGGAAAGATTACATCAACATGAAATAATCATGACATTAACACATATCAAAATCAGAGTTTTAGGCAAGGCTTAAAATGGTACCAAGTTAAGGAACAACCAAAAGTTTGATTGATAAGGAATTGTTGATGTCAATGTGACATTAGTTGGATGAAGGTATCAATGAATAAAAAAAATAAAACTCTAATGAAAAGGAGTTATAGGAAAAGTGAAATTTTAGGAAGATGGGTTGTAAGGGAGGAGATGTTAGAGACACAAGACAAATAAGAGCAGGGGGGGGGTAAATTAGTTGTTCATTAAAAACATTTAGTCCCTCATCAACATTCAAACCCTTGTTAGCCCTTAATCCCTTATCATGCATTAGCAGAATGTAAACATATGAAACAATAATACAAACACATCCAAACACATAAGAACACTAGATTTACATGGAAAACCCAAGAAGGGAAAAATCATGGTGAGGATTAGTTCACATATATATGAATAGATACATTTAATACAATTAGGCTCAATTCCCAAAAAAAGAAGAAAGCCTCACTACTAGGTGGCTCACTGCCAAGAAGAAAGAGGAATAGAAGAAACTGTTACATAGAGATTCACTATCTCAAAGAAACAAGAAAATACACCATTGAAAACCTATTCCATCCACAACCTTTGACTCATTGCCTCTAGAAACTTCAAGAACACTAAAAATGTAGACCCTTATGCTCATTGCATCAGAGTCATAGGAATTAAGCTCGCACTCAAATCACCACACTTAATAAAATTTGCATCTTTCACACTTGCCACATATATCCACACTCATCTCCAAAAATTCACCTTTCTTATATACCATCCACAACCTAAACAATCTCAATTAGGCCAGCCTTAATGAAATGTAGGCACCTAAAAATGCAACACCAAAATAGGTCAACACCAAACACCTCTATAGTGGAAAGAAGTGAAGGATGACCACACCAAGGGTTAAATAGGACCAAATCTACATCACTATGCTACTCAACACATCCAAAAATAGCTAACAACTTTTGCAATTAGTGCTAACACCTAGGTTGGTCAAACCTGCACTAACACTATAAGCGACCACATCCATGCTTCTCCAAGACATGCAGACCACAAAGAAACACTTCAAAACATCCACACAACATCCCAGAATATTCCAAAATCATAAAAATATTCTATAACTCTACCACAACTAGATGAAACTGAGAACACCATCATTCTATGCATCCAAACATACTGCCACAAAACACAACTTACTAATAAACCTTACGGAACACCTCAACACCTAAAACGTCAAGGGAAGGAAGTTACAAAAAATATAAGCATGTTCCCAAATCTGCAAGTCAAGAAACATTATTTTGGAGAAATGTGAAGAAATCTCATTTCTCCTAGACAACCTTTTATAGAAACAGACAAACTATCAAACACAACTTTCACTACAAAATGATCCAAAAAATGAAACTCTGGATATAACACCTATGAACACCTTTGATCATCATATAAAAACTACACAAGCATATCTTCAACCATAAAGAAATTCAGAGCATAACAATGAACACACCTCTATCACACTACACACTCTTTTATTCAAATTTTCTCAAAATCACTTGGAAAACAAGTGAACTTACTACAACTGCAACTATTATGCATCAAGACATCAATGAAAACACTAATGATAAAACCAAAAAAAATTATTATCAAACCAAAACACATCCATAGTAGCACAAGCACTTGAAAACACGAACCACCATGATATTGTTGACATCAATGACCAACACCAACAACTGTTGACATCAATGACAACACCGACAACATATTTGGAACAGGGGAAACCATGATTTTTTTTGAAATATTTAGAGGAATTTTGGAAGATACTTAAGGGAATGTTATACTTTTAGGGAAGGCATGACCAAGATGAAAATTATAACAAGGAGGAAGAGATGAATAAATTTGACACATTGAAACACTAAAAAGTTAACACATAGGAAATTTTTGACAAGGAATTTAGTGGGTTTTCAAACCTTCAAGGTCGAGGGAAACTATTATGTAACTAATAAGAATCCTAAAACATCAAAAGACTAATGATAACACAAAACATAAGGGAGGACTATAGAAACAACCCAAGCTTAGTATTTTCATGGATCTTTGTAGCCTTCAACACAAATATGACCTATTTAGGATGTCTTAGATGAATTTTCAATAATGGGTCAAAAATGACTAATAAAATGTATAAGGAAGGGATGCAAGAAAAAAATGGGATTATAGATTTGAGTCCCAATAGGATTTGGTTGGGGATGTGTGTCTTTTTTGGGCACATAAAGAATGTAGATATCTAGGAATAGACTAAACATAAGGAATACAAGGGATTGAATTTACATACACTTCATCATGATAAATAAGGGTCATGATTGCACCAAAAAAAAGCATATACATAAAAATAATGAATAAAAGGGTCTGATATTTACTCACATTTGATGTAATATCCATGTCACTACTATTTACAATAGCATGATCATTACTAGTAGCCTCTATAGTTGAGGGTGATTATTTCTCAATCATTTTCCTCTTCAAATTCTCAACATAATCAAGGAAAAAGTATGCTTGCATATTAGTTAAATTAAAATTTCCAGACTCAACTAGAACTAGAGCAACATGATAGGCTCTAAGAAACATGCCAATATAGGAAAGTGTGTTAAGTATAGAAATTTTTGGCACATTGGAAAGGGAAAACAAAAAATTGTGACTGAGGTCCATGGTAGACTCTGCTTTCCATTTATTTTTTTAAAAATCTTGGATAAGGACAAGAAGGTCTAAAGAAAAGTCTTCTTTAAACACAATTACAAGGTTATTTGAAGAAGCAAAGAAATGCTTTAGAAAAAATTCATACCACTTTAGTACCTTTTCATGCAAGGACCTAACAAAAAATATCATCCACATATCCTCATAATAAAATTGAAAAATTTCCATGAAATTTGAAAATACCTCAACATGTGTGTCCCATTCATTGATATCATACCCATCAATTCTAGGAATTTGATTATAAATATTATTTGTCATGTTTTTTATTTCATAATAGACCCAAGATATGTCTATCTTTTTTTAAAGAGTGTCAAGGGGAATGATAGGGAACTAAGTAACAAAACCTTTGGTAGTAGTAGGATGGAAATTGGATCGTATTTCCTTGACCCTTTCTTCACATTCATTTTCAATATTTTAAAATTTTCTCTTTAATATTATTTCAAGTATGGATGATTTTAGGTTTGAATGTGAACCTTTATTTTGTGTTGAGTTGTCTAAACCAAATGGATATTCATCCCCATCATGAAGATCTTCCTCTCTACTTATTGAGAGTGCATTTGGATTTTGATAAGTTGGAAAAGTGAAAACCTAAGATTTAACCTTAGGATTTATAAGGGGCTTTAATACAATGGCTAGATCCTCTTATCAATAAATTCAAGATTATCTAAGATATGAGATTGAATTGCAACCTGAAAGGTAATCCAATCCATCCTAGGATCTAAATTTAGGGACTTGGAAATGAATTTTGTATGAAATGCAATGATGTAACTAGCTAATGTTGAGAAAATGTGTCTCAACCTTGTAATTACATAAGGTACTGATCATCCTCCTAGCTAGGAGTCTAGGGGGTAGTACGCCTTGGCGGGGGCTTGGTGGCAGTGCCCTCAGAAGCCAAATTTTATATACACTTTATTATTGTAAATTTGGACCATTCATCATTATGTCTCATATTTGATGATCAATATTTTATCATCTTGACTTTCCCTAGAAGGAAACCATATTTTATGAGGGCATTGTATTATGGCTATGTATTGCAATGTATTATGAGAGTTTGATAGAAATTATGCTACCTTTGGATCTCTGAGTGTTGATGCTCCTGTGAGAAGCTTGCTCTACAAGTATATTGTAATCCTTGTGATTTTTGAATAATCTATTGGGATGCTTTTGGAGTGTGGGGGTTTTCTCCTGAAAGGGTTCTCCCCATGTAAATCACTGTGTTGTGGTATGCATGATATTTATTTCTATTGATGTTTAAGTTTCTATAATTGTTAAAGATATGTAAAACTTTTACATTATTCTCCTCTCAAGATTAGTGTAGGAAGTTGTTCTGCTACCTTAGCTTCCTTACAAATAATAATGAAAATGTAGTACTTTGATGTAAAAACAATGAATATGGAAAGTCATAGACAAATTTGATGTTCAAAAATAGACTAAGTAGAGTTCTATGCACTTGGTATATAAATATGGGGTTGAATCTAGAGGACTAAGTCACCCAAGGTGACTATGTCTTGGTCATTGGATTTGAAATTTTATTTCATAGTCCTCGAGAGTTTGATCAGGGCCTTCTTCTTTTCAGGTCTCACTGTTAAATCTTTGTTGGATGCTGAGATAATTGAGTTTCTATATCTTTCTAAGTTTTAGAGTTTGAATGCAACAATGAATAAATTCTCTTCAATATTCTTCCAATCTTTTTCATATCTAAAACTTTCACATTTAAAGAGTGAGGAAGGGTTGTGCCATATAGGGGCTTTCCTTAGTCAAACCTAGTGTTGGTGTTTCTACCTCCATAATGGAAAATTGATAAAAGAGAGCTTATCCTTTTGAGGGATAGAAGCTAAATGATAAATGAATGATGAATCAATAATTGACTACAACTCACCACTCAAATTTGACTTCCTTGAAGGATTGAAGTCATGCACATCACCTAAGGCTTGATTGAAAATTGGTTTGATTTCTTGGAAGACCTATAAGGGTTAGTCCTCACAAACACAATTATAACATAAACATGAAAAAATCACATAAAACTTGACATGATGCTTCAATGTTGAAATGCTGCAATAAATTTTCTCTTGTCTGCTCTTGACTTGATAATGATTTCTTGATAATGCTCTTGATTCCAATATTTCCACTTATTTCTCAAATGGTGAAATGACTAAGTATTTATATGCAATTAATCTAGGGAAATTGAATCTTGATAGCCAAAATTTGACATTTGAAATTCAAATAATAGAATTCCAAATTTGACATATTAAAATTTGGAGGCAAAATAGGGGGACTAGGTCACTTAGGGCGACTTCATCCTAGCCCTATTTTGTGGGGTGTAAAGTGTCAAGATCAAAATATTAATTTTTTTTTTTGGTTTCATAATAGTTTTTCTTGATAAATATCTAAATAGGCCATGAAATATATAATTTAGGACATTAGATCTACAATTTGGTCCAGTTACTTAGGAGGGAGAAAAATCTAGTGTGAAATTATCAAGGGTGACAATTTACAATGCTACAAATTTATGGGAGTGGCAAGTTGAACCTTATATTGTTATAACACTACAAGAAGTTGTCATACCACTCAAGATGATATAACACCTCTTCTTCATACTCAACTTCTTCTTTGAAGGGCATCTTGGGAAGAAGAGGATATTGGCCAATATTATATATTTGTACCTCTTGACATCTCATACTAGCATTTTGTATGTTATAAGACCTATCTCAACCTCTTCCACCAATAATTATATCATACAATTTTATCTGAGTATCCTTATCATGAAGATTCTCCTTATGATCATCATAAGAGAACTCATTTTTTTAATAATTTGGAGACCATTGAAATACACAATTTTTTCTCTTTGATTTTATAATAGCTCAAGGTGTGCTCAAAATTTTTCAATTTCATCCTCATATTACCTGTTGGGAGAAGGGGGATATTGGTTAGCAATTTTAGGATTCCTAGTGTGAAAATATTGCATACACACTTCAAGAATTTTATCTACATTCATTCTACCAATAAGCATATTATAACCTTTAGTATAAGATGCATGGGATTTATCTGCTATCAAAAAATTCAACACCTCTTCTTTGAGAAAGAATAAAAACATCTCTTGTTCAACCTCATATATATATGCTACACTAGGAGAAAGAGGATATTGGCCATCAGAATATGTTATTAGGTCTTGATATTGCATGCCAATTTTTTTAAAATATTCGTCAATCATTTCATCCATATTTCTACTCCCAAAAAGTAGATTTTCTCTTTTTGTTTCATAATAAAACCAATTTATTCTATTATTTTCTCTTATTATATCATTACTTGACTTTTTAGAAGTAAATAGGCATTGATATATTGAATCAAAATATACAACATTTCTACTTGTAGAGTTGCATTTTGAGAAATGATAGGCAGGTTTGAGTGACTTACTATGATTTTGAGCCTTCCATGATAAATATTTTTATGCACTAGATTGGAAGCTTCTCCTTTCTCCTACTAGTACTTGGGTTACATTCTTCTCTACATCATAAATTCTTTTAATTTGATTTCTAATTTTGATTTTGACTCAAAGTCACCACTTTTCACTAGGAAGAGAGATTTTTTTTCCAATAGATGAAAATTTAATATACCAAAAAAGGACCATTTTCCTATTATGAGTTGAAGAGGTTTTCAAGATTAGAACTAGAATAGTATATCTCCAACAATGAAACCAAAGATGTTAGGATCTAAAATAAAACTCCTAAGTTCTAGAGATTTTTTCCACCATCTAGGGTAGGGTATTTGTTTTAAGAAGGTGAATAGAGGCTCACAAAAACTCTCAATATAGTTAAAGGTTAATATATGAGAGTGGTTAATCTATCCTAATTTTCAAAATAAAATTAAACCCAATAGGGTATTGTTAGATGCATGCTTGAATAAACACTTCTATCAAACATAATGAACAATTACACAACCTACAACAACCTACCCTAGTGTCTACTTAACTCCAATAACTGTCACTAAGTTAAGTCCAACCAATTGCAAAAACCTCTATATAGCTGATTCAAATACTCTGCACATCTATCTAAAAATGAAAAAATGAATATTTAATCTCTTGGGATAATTTATTTTGGATATTTTAAAATTTATAAGATTCTAGACATGTAAATGATTCATTGATGATAAACACTTATTTTACTCAAGATTTATCCTTGGATTTAATACTAAATCATAAATAATAGTGCATTAATATATTCCTAATTCTTATACTACTATTGAATGATTTGATGATTTTAAATGGTGTGGAAGGTCAAGATTCCTATTGACTGATGTCTTCTTGGATAAAAAAGTTATGTCTAGTTGTTACATGTAAAGAACTATAAATAACAATGGAAATATAAAATAAAATAAACAATTCTTCTCAATAATCCTTCTCTAAACTCATTAATATTCACCTATAATAGGTAAGATACCATTAAATATACTAAGAATGAAATAATTTAAACATTTTAAAATACCCATTAGACATACACTAGAATATGTACTAGAAGAAATTTTACAAGATGAGGGCTTGTCACACCTCTTACTCCAAAATTAATCCAAAATATTAGCAACCAACCAAGGAGACAATTGTTTACATATATATGTTGCAATAGCTACCTATTTAAAACTTAGAGAACAACTCTAATGGTGGATAAACTATCAAATATTATCTAGTAAAAAGCCAAAGAACCAAACCTTTGAATGAATGAATAAAATTGTTTATATAGATTGGAAACCTTGGAAATTGAGAATTAAAGGAGAAGGCATGTGGATTTCATTTTGAAAACATAACCTATGTCCTAGCCATAATCATCATAAATATATTGTGTCAAAAATGTCCCCTTAGGAACCTCAAACATTTGGAATCATGTGAGAATCATCCCTTGTCTATTCACTATACATCTAAATACTAATGGCATGTAAAATCCTATGTAATGATGAGTAAATCACCCAAAAATATATTGCAAGATAGTTTTGAAAATGGTGTGTTAGTTATCAACTTTGCAATAATAACTATGGTATGGACTAAGCATTGAATCTCTCCTTTGGATCCATGTAAATCTACTATAGAGGAGATTTTCTACTCCTATGTATTTAGGACAAAGAAGAGTCTATAGGGAGAAAATGGTCCTCAAATACCTCAAAGGAAAAGCTTAGGTGACAAAGATGGAAAGATAAGGAGTTTTATTGTTATTTATGCTTTGGGACGGATTTTGGGAAAATGACTTCAAGGACTAAAAGATCAGACTTCCAAGGTCTTGAGAGAAAGCTGGCTAGCTCTCAACCAAGGATGAAAATACAGTGCACAAATGTCCCTATGACACACCATGGTCTTGTATGGTCCAAGAGTAGAACTTGTAGATAGAAATACAAGGAACCTACTATCTATTCAGGAACTAAAATTTGAATGTTTTACTAAACTAATAGAATACTAAAATAACAAAAATAACAATAAGAAGAAAACTAGCATGTAAGGATTTAAACTAAATGAAGCAAAATGATGAGAGAGAAGAAAGGAACAAACTCCTAAGAGGTCTAGTGTTATGCGGCCTCCCACAACAATCCAAATGAACAATCTACACATAAAGAAACAATGAAAAATGTTGGGGTTTTTTCGGGGTTTTCCTTAGTCAAACCCCTATTTTGGTGTTTCTACCTCCATGGACAACCAAGTAGATAAATAGAAAATAAAGTAGGTAATAGACGAGATATATTGACAAGATAAAGGAGATAAACACATTGGAATATCAATATGGTACTAAAAAAAGATGATAATGCAAGAAAAATAGAGTGTTTACCCTCCCTTTAGGAATCTTGTGATGCAAAAGGATAATACAATGTACTCTAGACAAGATAAGAGAGTTGATATGTTGATGTAGAAGCAAATAAATTACAAGAAAACTTGAGAAAATGACATAGAGATGATAAAGAATGAGAAAGTGAGATCTTGCAAGTGAAAGAATGCAATAATGAGTTATAAGAATGAAAGAATGGAAGGAAGAATGGAAGAAATGCATGCAAGAAGCCATTTTTGGGCACATCTATAATCATAGAGGAATTACACTTTGTGGGTAGGAAAAAGTGTAACATCCTAATGACTAGAGTTAGGAATCTTTTCAGGATGTTTATGTAGTGCACAAACGTTTGTATGTCACACTAGTGTCTGCAATAAAAATTCACTTGAATACCAAAAAAAAAGGGTTTAAGGATGGGATTAAAGTTAAGAAAAAGGGGATTTTTTATTATCATCTTTATTAAGCTAAAGGGAAGGTTGTATAGTGTGAAATTGCTTGGGGTACAATTTTATGACACTACATTTTGTACCCACTTTAGCAAGCATATGTATTCTTAACATGTGCGAGCTAAAGTAGAAATAGGTTGAAGAGAATATAACTAAGGTGAAAAGGATGTAGGTCTTCAATTTGGTATATGTGATAGAGAAGCTAAGACAAGACACAAAGAGGACATGAGTCTTCCATCCTGCAAAGCTGATTGCAATCTCACCAAGAACATGTTAGCTACAAAAAAATATGTTAGGAAAAGAAGCAAAAAATAGACATGGCATAATTTGAAGACATGACATAATATGATTAGATATAAGAAAACACTAATAGGTGAAACATGGAAAAATAGGTTCACCAAAATGAGACAAAGAAAAATAGGGTTTAACCAAAATGGAGTTGGAAATGGTGTGTATGGTCCTATCTTTCTATTAATTTCATTAGGAAATGAGATTCCCCAAAGGTAGGATTGAATTTCAACCCTTAGGTGAGTCAACCCTATTAGAGATCTTGGCTATTTTCCTTATGATTGAGGATTAGGTAAAATATACTTGAACAAAAATTTTGGTAGATAAACCAAAAATAGTAAATGAACTCAATTATGCAATCTAAGGCTGGAATATTGTATTTAAGCATAACTCTAACAAAAAAAAACAAAAATTTAGTAGATTTGAGAAATGTAAGACACTATGTACACATCACCAAAAGTGGTTGCTAAGCATCTAGAAATGGTGAATTGGTCCCTGTACATATTTATTTCTCAAAATTTGGGGTCCTTTGTAGATAGATCTAAGATGCCTTTTCCCACAAGTTTCATTGCTAAAAAATCATAAATGAATTCAGGATCTAAGTTTCCGTGGCCTTGACAAATTTTTGTGACAACTTTGCAAATTTGACAAATTTTGCAATTTGGCACTTTTGAGATCTTCAATTTCAATCCTTCCCCAACCTAAGATCTGTACATACACAAGAGAGAAAAAATATTTGTTTTTGGTGGATAAGGGTTTACCTTGGTCAAACCATATCTTGGTAATTAAACATTGAAATTAAAGAATAATAAAATGTAAGGAATGATGAATGGACAATGCTATGTTGCAACTCACCAAACCCTTGAATGGAGATCCTTAGAGTACTAAATTATAACACATCTCTCTAAGATCTTGATCTTGCATGAAATGGCTTGATTGGATGTTGATCTTGATGCTTGAATTCTTGAAACCTACATCACAATGTTAGCTCTAAAAATATGCATGAACACACAAAAATAGTGACATCATGATAGGATCTTGAATTTTGTTGTAGATGATTGATAAATCTTATCTTCAATGCTCTTGACAATAATATTTGCTCTTGTGAAAGTTGCCCTCTTGCTAGATATTTTGAATTGATAAAATAACTATGTATTTATAGGTGATTTTCTTAATTTATCGACAATTAAACATCAAAGGCCAACAATTGAAATTTGAATTTGAATCATAAAAATTCCACCAAAAATGTATTAAAAATTCAGATCCTCAACTTAAGGAGGACCTATTCGCCCTTGGGGGAATGGGCCCTAGGACCTAAATCCAAGACACTCAATTTTTGAGGCTATTTAATTAATGTTTGCAATTGTTTAATACAGGATCCCCTTTCAAAAAAAGGGATTAATTAGGATTTTAAATCCATAATTGGTCCAATTAGAGGCTTAATTAAGTCCAATTAATTAAGGAGAGGAAAACAAAGTGAGAAAATGTAAAGGAGTACATTTTCCATCACTACACTTAGCCCCCACTTTAGTGAGAGGATGAACCCTACACTCAAACTCACACTAAAGTAGACAAACAAGTGTTAAGAGGGGTCAAAGTGTACATATGTTAGTGAAATAGGATGACAAAGAACAAGGAGGTTGCACAAGCCCCTAGGATCAAGATCCCATGGCAAACCAACATAAGTATAAAGGAACACACATATGTATGATAAACATCAACAAGACAAGATAAGCATTAAGAAAGGTCAAAGTGTATAGATGTTAGCATGATAGGATGACAAAGACCATGGAGGTTGTGTTGGATGTTGTGGTTGTGTTTTTGATATGTAGTTGTCATTGATGTCAACACTATTAGCATTGATGTATTGAATGTTGTATATGTCAAGGATATTGAGAAAATTGTAAAAGAAAGAGTTGCAGGTTGCCAGTGAAAAAGTGAAGGTCATGAAGGTGTCGTGCTCAATACATTGATGTTCAGTTGCTATGGATTAAAGGGTTTATTGCTGAGAGTATCTAGTTTATCCACTAGAAGTTTCAGAGGTCCGCATGAAGTTTTGATCTAATTATGAATAGTTGTGTTTTGACAGTGTTTATGTGGTTTCAGTCAAGTGTTCCTAAGTGAAGTTGGTGCGATTATAGTAATCTTAGTTGTTGTGGATTTTTCTCTATTGGTTCTTGTTGCTTGTGGATGTTTCTAGATCATTCTCTATCTTTGTTGCATGTTCACATTGATCAATGTGTTTTTGGTCGAAGTTTTTTCTCATGTGTATTTGGGTTTTCATGTTCTTGGCCGACATGGTGGTTGTAACGTGTTGTGGATCCTTGGAGATTAAAATTTGAATGTTTGGAACACTTGAGGATGTTGTTTTGGGTCACAACATAATATTGGCCAATGGTGTTTGATTCACATTGAAAATTTATTTATAAATTAGGGCCGACATTGAAAATATGTTTTATATATTTTTTTGGTTGACAAAGTTGTTGATGAAATTCATGTTTCAGATATATAAGAGCGATTTTTTTATCATTTGGAAGTGTGTGAAAGTGTGAATTGTGTGAGTCATGTGTACAAATATTGTTCAGATCATTCGAAGGCAGAAGCAGAGTGTGAAGAAGAGTCAAGAAGTGTTTATGTGCTTAACCGGAATTGTAATCAGGCATTAGTAGATGCTATTTTCTCAGTTAACAATCTAGATGGTTTTAATCTGAATCTTTCTTGGGAAGTGAGCCCTCTTGTATCTGAGTAGTGAGCTCTAGGCAGTGTTCCTGAATGCATGTACATTCTCATTATTATTCCTTATACTTTTAATAGGGTATAAGCTCGTGGACTAACATCCATCGTGGTTTTTCCCCTAACAAGGTTTCCACATAAAAAATATTGGTGTTCTTTGTGTTTATGATGCACTGATTGTTTATGGTTTATTGTTCATTCATCAGATCTGAGATTAAAGTTAAATTAAGTTTGAAAAGTTGAATATTATGTGACAACTGATTCAACCCACCCCTCTTAGTTGTCTATCCTTGTTTTTCCAACAGGTTGCACGAGCCCCTAGGATCAAGATCCCATGGAAAACCAACATAAGTACAAAGGAGCACACATATATGTATGAAAAACATCAACAAGACAAGATACACAAGCATACACTGCCAAAATTGATGTAAAAATAAAAGGGTGGATCAAGCCTCAACTATTTGTCTAATAGGTATGGATCAAGCCTTGGTTTTTTTCCAAAAATGCTCACAAGTGAAAACCCACTGTCCACTATACAAACAAAATATGCTTACATGGGCTGGTGAAATCTGCTATCCACTAGGTGAGCCCCAAAAGGGTGGATGATGGGAAATTCATGGAAGTTCTACAGGATCACATATGTAAACCATACCAAAAATTATACCTCTTGATTAATTTCATGAGGTTCCACACAAAAAGGTTCCATAAGGCTAGAAAGCTATATTATACTAGACACTCATGAAAAACAAAAAGGATTGACTAGCAAGAAAGTTGTGTTATGCTTGGTGGACATGGCAAATATTTTAGATATAATAGGATCAAGCTAGTTGAAACAAAGAAAAAAGGGGTATTATCAAAGTGGATTAACAAGATGATAAACCACACCTTTTTATTAGTTATTTCATTCAATTATGCATAGAAGAACATCATAAAAAAAACCTAACTATTATAATAGAAAATAGGAAGGTTTTAAGATGTTGAAACCATGTGTACCTTGCTGAAAAAGTGTTATTTCAGGGGTCACTAAGGAATCATTCACCCAATGGCGAATGGGTCCCTACTAGGGTTCTGGAAAAGTGATTTCTAGGTTTTGTTCTTCAATGTCTGCACTCCTAGCTCCTAGGTGTTCAACTCCCAAAAGTTGGAAATAAAATTTGTAGCTTCATTTTCATGATCTTACACTAAAGATGACAACTTTTGCAACTTTACAATTTTGAAATTTTTTGTTTCAATCTTGTTCTCCTTTTGATCTTCAACCTAAAAACCTACAAAAGAAGAGAAAAAATATTGCTTGTTAGGCACTAAGGGTTTTCCTCAATCAAACCCCGTTTAGGTAATTAAACCTTATGATGAAACAATGAAACATGAACATGAAACATGAAACAATGATACCTTGGATGAAGTCTTCAAATGTAAATCAACAATCTAGCATTAAGTGGCCATGAAAAATGTAGATCTTGATCTTGAATTTTCATATGAAACAATGCTTGAATTGGATCTTCAATACTACATTAACACATTAGCTCAATTACATGCATGATGCACTATGCCTTTGGCATGATGATATGACCTTTGATTGCTGCAATAAAACCTTAATAATCTACCCTTGAATTCCTTTGAAATGCTCTTGAAGTTCTTTCTTGATCATAAATTTGCTATAATTCTTGAATACTTGAATGCTTAGATGAAACTATGTGAATTAAACTTATATTTATACTTATCTTAAGGTTTAATCCCAAAATTAAAATAACACAAGCCGACATCAGATCTATGATTCAAAATCATTAAAATCCTGCCATTAACAAGTTCAACAAGGGGTGCCCTCAGTTAAGGAGGACCCATTCTCCATAGGGAAAATGGGTCCTAGCACAGTCAACTAGGACACGCTTCATGGAAATTAAAACAATATGCCAAAAGGGGGTCCTAGGACCTAGGAAGGACCCATTCACTAGGTGGTGAATGGGTCCTAGGTCACTAGCCTAGGACTCAAACCTTGCCAAATTAAGTGTTGTGAAACATTATTAATGAGTGTCAGGATTTATCCTTCAGAAAATGCAATAAATAAGGCTTGGATTTGAATTTAAGGGGCCAATTAAGCTCTAATTAACCTAAATTAATTAATAAAGCCCTAGATTAATTATTCATTCCCAAACTAAGCATGAAAAAGGGTTACTTTTTTTGATGCTACACTAGTAAAAGGGGTTTTTCTTAGTTCATGAAAGGGCTCACCTTAGGGAACATCATGCTTAATGTCACCAAGAGAGGACTAGTCAAGGATAAAAGATTCACAACTTAGGGAATACAAGCAGTAGCATCACCACTAAGAGGAATGTCATAAACCAAGAAAGGTCATGCTCTTGAAGGAAATCAAACCCAATGTCACCACCAAGAAGATACATCACATAAAGTAAGAAGACCACAGTTTGAAGCAAACAATGAGCAGGGACGCGTATGCCCCCACTTTAAGGAAATTTCTAAACACCATGCCGTGCACAATTAATTTAAATGAGAGCACAATAAATGCCAATACACAAGAGATTTGTTCAAAAATCCCTATGCCAAACATATGTTTCCAAAATAGTGCTATGTTATGGAAAGGAGGTTTCCCCCCATATGCAATCCTAAGATAACACATAAGGGATCCATGGATTTCAAGTCAACATATTTATTTTCTATAGTGATATAATTGAGCTTGAAATCATCATCATTCCCCAAATGACTCATGGAACAATGAGAAAAAAGGAAGAATGACACATAGAGAGAAAACAAAGAATATATTTTGGGTCAACATGGAAGAGACATAAATGTCTCATTGCCTTGCATCATCCCCAAAAGGAAAACACAAGACAAAAGAGAAAGGTAAATGGTTATGATAGATAAAATAATGTGGGTACAAATAAAATATTGTCATGATAGATTCACTTCCTTTGTATCCTTGCACCAATGGAGTGAAAAGGATCATCCAAAGTAGGTTCTCAAACATATTAAGACATCCCAAGTAGTACTATACAGGGGATCACATTTCACACATGCAATCAAAAATAACATGAAAATAAAATAAATCAAAGACTAATATGGTACATGCAAGTCAACCTATAGTAGGCCATCCATATTCAAATATTGCTCATCATATGTGGAAGGCATATAACTAGCCAAAGGGAAAATGACAATTTCCGTACTAGGAGCATCACTAGGTTCAACACAGGGTGAATCACTCTTGTTAGGAAGATCATCATGGTTGTTATCATCAAAGCTCATGGATGAGGAAAAAAATAAATTCAGCTTATTATGCACTTCCTCATCAATATTAGAAATCTCATCATCATCATCCAAGTTAATCACAACTAGATGCCTAATGAAAATGTACATAGAGGTTTCATGTGTTTGTTGTGGTGAAGGTGGAGAATCATCATGCTTTGTTTGAGTTAAATTTTGATCTTGATTTTCTATTTTATTCTCTTCTTTTAACTTATGAGCAATATAGCAACATCTATACCTATGCTCTTAAGAAATTCTATTTCTTCTTGCATGATTTCCAAGTTGTGATTATGTAGGAATGGTTTTATCAACCATTGGTATCTTTTCCTCCCACAAAGGAGGAATGAAAGGAACCATGGAAATTTGTTCAACCACTTTCTCTTTAGCTTTAAAAACTTATTTGATCTTAGGAGGAACAATGAGACTTATATGGTTATCTCTTGGTCTTTTATAGGAAATAGGTAAAGGATTTGTCATAAATTGGTCTTGGTTACTTCGAAGGGCTTTTGGTTCAATCATGGATTCATCAATGATAGGAGGATCAATCATGAGGTATGTTACTAAGGGATAATTATGCTATTCACTTTGCCTTGAACTTTTGATAAGATTTGAAAAAAAAGTCCTTGTTACAAGTATGAAGGTGTTTTTATTGATGTCAATAGGATGCCAATAGATTGGTGTTGTCATTGATGTCAACTATGTGTTGAGGTTTTTTTTTTGCATGATGAAGATGTTGGGGATACTGAGAAAATTGATAAAGGAAACAAGGTGTTCTGGTTTGCATAGGTGTTATGCTTTTGCTTCACATTTTTTCTAAGTTGAAGATTTTATTTTGTGGTTTAGATATGTCGACAAGAGTTGTTCATAGTTTCTATATCCAGAATTTGGGCTTCTAGATCATTGGTTAGAGAAATTTATGCTCACCCGTATGTGAACTGGTTTTGCAGTGTTGTATAAAGGTGTCTAGGAGAAATGTATTTGCTTCACATTTCTCTGCAGCCACTTTTTAGTACTTGTGGTTTTGAAGGAGAGTTAATGGTGTTGTTCTCTTGTTTGTTTCAAGAGGATTCATGGTTAGGCATATTAGAAGATATTTTTGAGTTACAAAATGTTGTAGAATCTAGTAATGTTGTTTGGTTGAATAGTATGATTATAATATTGAAGAGAAATTTGTTGTGAAGGAAGTTGTTGGTTTTTAGGATGATCATGGATCATGTTCAAGTGAATTCTATTTTTTGGAAGTTTTGGATTGATTTAAGGAAGCGTGTACTTAATGTTTAATGTGTTTTCATAGATAACGACCAACCTGATGTTTACACTACATTTGAAGATTTTCAAGTATTAATGAAGGCATAGCATGGCATGTGAGATTTAATTTGGGTCCTAGTTAAGTGTCTCTTTGGTCCACTTTCATTCGTAATCCACCACAAGAATGTTTAGTGCCGACCAAATTTGAATTTGTAAGTGTAAACAATAGTTTTCAACCTTGGAGAAGGTTTTCAAGGATGAGGTTGATATAAATAAGAGTGGTGATGTTGTGAGATACAAGAGAGAAGCAAGATAGATGCAAGATTGATGCGAGTGATGTGTGTGATATGAATTTGAGTAGAGAAGTGCAAACTTCAAAGTGTTGGATTCTTGATGTAGTGACCTATAGGTGTCCACAATCTTTCAAACAAGGATGTAAAAGTGTTGGAGAACTATGTTGGAGTTAAAATGACACTGAGAGGGGGGGTGAATCAGTGTTATAACAGATTTGACCAATTTTCACAAATTCAAAAGCTATAGCACAGATCTGATCTCAATATACTCTGATTAATGCATTCATGAGTTGAATGTAATCATTCATAAATAGAATTGAGAAAGATAATACCCAAACAGTGAATTGAAATAATCAACAACATAGTAAAGCAAAGGGAAATCAGAAGAACAAGAAGAATCCAGATTTTACCAAGTGGAAAACCCTCCTGGGATATAAAAACCACTCCCTAAATGCCTTCCAGGCTTAATATTTAAACAAAAGTTCACAATGCCTTATAGGCTGATTTTTGAGCACCCACTCAAGGAGAACTAGCCCCTCATTTTGAGAAACCCATCTCAAGGAGTACCAACCAATCAAATTATGTTTTGAACAATAATAGTGACTCAGAGGATTTCTCTATTTTTAGTTAAGCACATATCTTTCTGCAGAGTTCATTCATACATTTCCATACAGACAAGGAATGATACTCTTAGAATTACAAAAATCAACAACCCTTACAATTTTTAACATTGGTATTTATTTACATTTCAAGTATGTTGGTTGTGAAGAAATCTTCAAAAACGTTTTTCACTAGATCTCCAAATTCTCTTGCTGATTCTTGAATATAAAGCTGAATACTAACAGACTATAGATGATGATTAAAAATCAATAGTAACGCTTATCCAGAGAGCTGAAAATCATCCTATTAAATAAAAAATGCAACTGCTCAAAGAGGAAACTCAATGAATATGCTATCATGTAATGGTTCTGAGATTTGATGCAAATCCATGATGTCATCTTGCAACTGTATTTTGAAGTTTCCATGAATGACCACAGAGTTTGAGATTTGAGTCTTCATAACAATTCGGTGAGACAAGTAGATAGTTCTATTGAAGGCAATTTATAACGCAGTCAAACATCCCCATAGATATCTCTAGGACTCTGTGAAGTCGATGAGACATCTCACAGATGGGTATGTGCAGGATCATGGTATGCCAAAAAGTGGCAATATTTGTAGGGTATTAGGCTGACGACTTTTTTTTCACCCAAAATTAATGAAACGAAAAGGGTTTTTAGAGGAGATTCTCAGCTTTCCAAAAATATGAATTATGATTTAATTTGAATTTAATAAATAATTATTATTCATTTTCTATTAGAATTACGACTAAAGTCCTGATCGATAGGCTGATTGAAAAACATCTATAACTTTCAAACGGTATCATATTTTTTGAATCCAAAACATGCATCACATTCTATGCTTTACATACTATAGGATTAAAAAATAAAAATTAAATTTCATGAATTTTGACCAAGTTAAGGTGGTCGGACAAACGATTTTTATATTTTCTAAAAGTTGTAATAAAAAATTCATAATTAATTATTTACTTGGAAAAAATTACAAAAAATATATGCATCACATCCGACATGAGTCCTCTACTTATATATAAAATCTTACAAAAAATATTATCATTTTATTATGGTTAGGTGGTTAACACTACTTCTTTATTTTTTCCCGAAATTTAAGTACTCGCATTGAAATTTCAAATTTTCACCAAATAGATTTTATTTATTTTAAATAAACCTAGTATTTTAGAAACTACATTCAATTTTCTATAAATTCTATTCTTACATATTTTTGAAATAATATAGATAACTTATTCAAATATTTACGTCAAGTTGCCTAACACTGATGTTTCTAAATTTTTTGCCACTTAAGGGCCTGTTTGGCATACCATGATCCTGCACATGCCCAGACTATAAACTGTTATATCGAAATGTTTATCTTTACGAGCTTTCGTTGAGACACAAGGATATCTCTCATCGGTGTTCTTTTGTTTCGTTCATAGTCGCTGTGACTTATCACTCTCGGGAAGACCTCTCATAGAGCACACTAAGTCACACTGACAACCCTTTTTACTCTTGAGAGTCGCTGTAACCTTCAACTTTTAGGAAGACGTTTCATTGAATACATTAATTTCCACTGAAAGACTTTATCCACTCTGAGTCGCTAAGACTTTACCGTCCTTTCGCCGAAAGCCTTTCATTCACTATCGCTGTGACCAAATGATATTGGAGAGACCTCTTGTAGACTTCAAAATGTTTTTCCGAGGGTCACTTTTCACCCCATGTCGCTGAGACAATACGAAGTCGGGGAGACGCTATATAGACTGCCCTTTGTTTTGCCGAAACATCTTGAGCTCACCCTAGTTCGCCAAGATAGTATCAATCTCACACCGATGGAGGTCTTTGATAGAAATCCCTTGTGATGTCATTGTAACATAATGTTTCTCTCACCGATGCACCCTTCTATCTTATAAGGGTCGCTATAACATACCAACATCGAGGAGACCTCTTATAGATCAGTTCAGTCATATCGAAACACCCTGAATTCACACCTATTCGCCGAGACTTCTAGAAAGTCCTGCCAAATGCAATTGTCCAACGGTGGTCAGTGTGACATTGAACATCCCTTATGACATCATGCCAAAAGCAAAAAGTCTGGCCGAAGTGAATCCCATATGTGATGTCGGCGAGAAAAAGCCACTTCACCGAGACCTATTCTGAAAACCCCGACTCTTGCCGATGCGCATCCATCCACCATAAGTCGGTGTGACATACCTATTTTGTTGAGACCACATACCGACGGAACAACTCTCACCGATAGACTTCCACATACACTAGTCGTAGAGACAATGTGATTTCGCTATGACCTTAGCCCGACGACCAAACACATGCCGATATAGAACACTTTCTGTTGCTGAAACAAAAGAGAAGTCTTGCCGACAGCAGCCTATAAGATAAATTCAATCGCCATGACATTTGAAATGTCTTGCTGATAGGCAACTCAAAAATTTCAAAGTGGATCAGGGAAACCCTGCCATTCTCACACCAATATGAGTAAGCCCAAAAGAGAAACATCCAAAACCTATGATGTGCAAGGAGAACCATCCTGAGACAGATTATCAATGAGAAAAAACTGAAAGAGATTTTGTCATCAAGGACAAACTATAAACACAATTGAGATTCAACAAACTCCCCCTTTGTCCTTGATGGAAAAACACCAAAGACTCTCCCCCTTTTTGCCTCAAGGCAAAGAATAGATGAACACCACAGAGAAGCCAATCAAAACACCATGAGAAACAGCTACAAAAAAAATAACAGAGTGCAGCAACCAAGATTGTAGGAGAGCTGTAAGTGAATCCAAACATATATCATTCTCCCCCTAAGCCAATGCATGGAAAATCAGAGAAGTAAAGATTGAGAGATAATTCCCAATCAAAGTCTCAACCTTTCAAATAACTCTTTAGCTAAGGGCTTAGTAAAAATATCAGCCACCTGATCTTGAGAGCCAACAAACTGTAAGCAAACTTCATTAGCCAAAACCTTTTCTCAAAGAAAGTGAAACTTAATAGCAATATGTTTAGTGCGAGAGTGCAAAACAAGATTTTTGGAGATACTTATCGCACTTTTGTTATCACAGAGAATAGAAACAAGTTTAGGAATTTCAATACCCATATCAGATAGAGTTTGACTCATCCAAAGAACTTGAGTACAACATGAAGTGGCAAAAATGTATTCTGCTTCTGCAGTAGAGAGAGAAACAAATTCTTGTTTCTTGTTGTGCCATGCCACTAAATGATCACCAAGAAAGAATGCAGCACCACTGGTGCTTTTCCTATCATCCAAACAACCAGCCCAGTCAGTATCAGTATATGCAATCAAGGAAAAATCAGTGCTTCTAGGATACCAAAGGCCATAATTAAGAGTGCCCTGAATATATTTAAAAATCCTTTTAACATAAGTGACATGGGATTCTTTAGGTGATGCCTGAAACCATGCAACAGTGCAAACTGCTTGCATAATGCCAAGTCTAGAAGCAGTTAAATATAATAGACTGCCAATCATTGATCTATATTCAGTTTGATTTGTATCAGGGGAATTATCAACCTTAGTAAGTTTGCATCTAGTAACCATTGGAGTGCTAACTGGATGGCATTCATCCATCTGAAATTTCTTAAGCATCTCTCTAGCATACTTGGTTTGATAAAGAAATATTCCATTTTCACATTGAGAGATTTGAAGACCCAAGAAGAAATTTAATTCTCCTAATAATGACATTTCAAATTCAGATTCCATTAGTTGAGAGAATTTTTTACTCAATGTAACATTGTTGCAGCCAAAGATAGTGTCATCAATGTATATTTCAACAACCAGAATATTAGAACCTTCAATTTGAACATAAAGATTACTATCTACACCTCCTCTAACAAAACCATTTGAAAGAAAATGATTGTCACGCCTAGAGTACCAAGCTCTAGGTGCTTGTTTTAAACCATAGAGGGCCTTTTTCAATCTGTAAACATGATCAGGCTTATATTTGCACATAAATCCTTCAGGCTATTCAACATAGACCTCTTCATCTGAATAGCCATTTAAAAAAGCAGTTTTGACATCTATTTGATAAACAGTAAAGTCTTTATAAACAAAATAAGCCAAGAATATTTTGATAGATTCTAATCTAGAAACGGGTGCAAAGGTTTCACCAAAATCAATACCTTCTTGTTGAGCATAGCCTTTGCAGACAAATCTTGCTTTGTTGCGAATGACATTACCATTTTCATCAAGTTTGTTTCTGTATATCCATTTTCCTCCAATGATATTCTTGTCATCTGGTCTTGGGACTAACTCCCAAGTCTGATTTTTCTCAATTTGATCAATTTCTTCCTGCATAGCATTAAGCCAACATGAGTCTGTGAGAGTTTCATTAAAGTTTTTAGGCTCAAACTGAGTAACTAGACAGAAAGCTATTTGTGTCTTTTCATCAGATTCTGTAGCCTTTCTTCTAGTTTGAACTCCTGCATTTTTATCCCTAATAATCTAATCTTTGGGGTGATATTTAGTTAGAGCTTTTGATGCAACCTTTTTAGGACTTGCTGTTTCAATTCTAGGGCTTGCTAACTCAGTTTCTTTTGAAATAATTTCTAGTTCAAGTTCTTCTTCCTCATTATCCTGCAAATATTCAGCATACAAATGTGATCTCTCATCAAATTTTACATTAACAGCTTCAACTATCTTATTAAGCCTTTTGTTAAGGCATTTATAAGCTTTGCTGTGAGTTGAGTATCCCAAAAAGATACCCTCATCACTCTTTGATTGAAAACTCCCAAGGTTATCATCATCCTTTTTGATAAAACACTTACTTCCAAAATTTTTAAAGTATTTGACAGAAGCAGTTCTTCCATACCACAGTTCATAAGGAGTGTGTTTAGATCTCACTCTAATTTGCACACTATTCAAAATGTATACAGTTGTATGAACAACTTCTTTCCAGTACATATCAGGCAACTTAGCTTCATCTAACATTGTTCTAGCCATTTCTTTTACAGTTCTATTTTTACGTTCAACTACCTCATTTTTTTGAGGTGTTTTTGTTGCAACATACTGTATTTTAATACCGTGTTGTTCACAGTAATCAATAAACTCTTGAGAAGTGAACTCACCTCCTTTGTCAGATCGCAGACATTTAAGTTTCAAATCAGATTTCGTCTCAACCAATTTACGAAAGATTTTAAACCTTTCAAATGCTTCTAATTTGTGCTTAAGAAATGTGACCCAAACCATTCTAGTATAATCATCCACAAACAACATAAAGTACCTTTCACCATTAATAGACCTTGTTCTGGTTGGTCCACATAAATCAGTGTGCACAAGTTGTAAAGGTTTTGATGAAGAGTGTTCTTTTGTTTTGAAGCTGATTTTAGTTTGTTTACCACTTAGACATTCTTTGCACACAAATTTTTTTGGCTTGTTAAGAATTGGTAAACCTCTAACATTCTGATTCTTACTGATTCTAACCAGATTTTAAAAATTTATGTGTCCTAATCTT
This sequence comes from Sequoia sempervirens, assembly GCA_007258455.2. Taxonomy (NCBI): domain Eukaryota; kingdom Viridiplantae; phylum Streptophyta; class Pinopsida; order Cupressales; family Cupressaceae; genus Sequoia; species Sequoia sempervirens. The sequence goes on from VDFB02062868.1 coordinate 34,286, forward strand.
TTATGCCATAACCAACTTCCTTCAATTTGGCTCATTAAACACATACCTTGATTATTGTCATTGCTTGATGTGTCGAGAAGATTGTACACATTTCCTTTTGTCCTCCTTCCAGCTGCAATAGCCTTTCCTAGCTTGTTTTTAATCTCACATCCCTGCGAAGTGAAAAGAACATGATAACCACTATCACAGATTTGACTAACACTTAGAAGATTGTGCTTGAGACCTTCCACATAGTACACATTATAGATAGTAGTGTCTTCATTAAGAAGAAGTGAACCTCTACCTTTAATTTGAATACCAGAGTTATCACCAAACTTAACATATCCACCTATATAATCTTCAAGATTTACAAACTTATCCTTGTTGCCAGTCATATGGTTAGAACATCCACTCTCCAGGATCCATAAGTCCTTTTTCTTGGAATGAAAAGCTATTTGAACCAACATAGTTTGCTCAATTTTGTTGACAGGCTTAGGTTTCCAAACCTTTTTAAATTTCTGCTGTTTAGATTGCAGATCAGTTCTACACTGTTTGACAGAATGTCCCAAAGCATTGCATTTAAAACATCTAATTTGTCTAGCAAAACCATAATGTTGCTAAGACCAAACCTAGGATTCATAAGCCTGCAAGTGCTCACCTTATGGCCAAATTTGTTGCAAAAAAAACAATAACCATAGAAGAAAGGATTGACTCTGTATGAAGATCTATTACCTCTTAAAGACTGAACATGATCCTTACCAAATTCTGAGTGATTTGAACCAGAACCTTTGACTTCAAAAGAGGGGTTTTGTTTTGCATGGTCGAATGAGCATTCACCCTTTTGAAAACCAACACCAGTTTTATCTTTGTACATCTTCTTCTTGCTGAGCATCTCATTCAGTTTTAGAGTGCTTTCATATTTTTCAATTTCCTTCCTAAGATAGACTACTTCTTGTTCTAGTTTTTGAATTTCTTGATCTTTGCAGCTTATAGTCTCTTGAAGATAGTCTTCAACTCTTTTAGCTTCTTCAAGCTGAGTTTTCAGAGAGATCATTTCTTGATCTGGTTTGTGTTCTTGAGAAAGGACTTGTTTTTTGAGTTTTCTGATCTCTTGTAAAGCACATTTCAGCTCACTTTCAAGATCTACTACACCTTCTTCAACGTCAAAGGTGTTAGAGTCATCTTGTTGAGTAGTTTCAGCCATGAACAAAGTTTCATCTTCTTCAGCTGATGAATCTTCAGACTCAATATCAGATTCATCCTTACTAAACAAACTTTTCTTCTTTTTGAAATTGAAGTTTCATTTAGGTTTGAAGGCCTTCTTCATAGGCTATTTTTTAGTTGACTCATTGTCACAAGTTTGATCATCATAGGGACACTTTGCAGCAAAGTGACCTATTTTTCCATAGTTAAAACATTTAAAGGGAAGTTTTCCCTTAAATTTTCCTGACTCCTTTTAAAATCTTCTAACAAAATGGGATTCTTTAGACTCAGACAACTCTGATTCACTGACTTCAACTTTTTCTTTCTTTTCAATGTTAAAGGCAGTTTCTTTACTTGTAGAATTATTTTTACTAGTTCTCATTTCATAGGTAGTAAGTATTCCTTGTAGGCTGTCTAAGGTAAGCTTGTCAAAGTGTTTCTTTTCTTCTAGGGCTGAAACCTTAGATTCAAATTTGGATGGTAAGGTTCTAACAACCTTTGTGACCACATCAAATTCATTAACCTCTTGACCTAGACCTTTCATTGAATTGACAACTTCATCTATTCTTAGGAAATATTCAGCCACTTTTTCATCATCCATGAGCAGATTTGCAATGCATGACTTTAATGAACACATCTTTAGTTAACCCACACAAGAGGGCATGCTTAGCTCTGGCATTTGTTTCATACTTCTTCTTTTCAGCAACATCAGTGGGAATAGTGGCTGGTACATTGTAATCTTCTAAAACAATGCACCAAACATCAACATCAAAAGAAACAAGAAAAGCTTCCATTTTGATTTTCCAGAACACATAATCAGTTCCATCAAATAATGGAGCTCTGGATACAGAGGCACCATCTTGAGAATGTGCCATTAAAAACAAACTCCAAGACCAAGATCAATCCAAGGAGATTAAAACCTATTAGAGCACCCTAGGCTCTGATACCAATTGTTGGAGTTAAAATGACACTGAGAGGGGGGTGGTTGAATCAGTGTTATGACAAATTTGACCAATTTTCACAAATTCAAAAACTATAGCACAGATCTGATCTCAATATACTCTGATTAATGCATTCATGAGTTGAATGTAATCATTCATAAACATAATTGAGAAAGATAATACCCAAATAGTGAACTAAAATAATCAACAACACAGTAAAGTAAAGGGAACTCAAAAGAACAAGAAGACTAGATTTTACCGAGTGGAAAACCCTCCTAGGGTATAAAAACCACTCCCTAAATGCCTTCCAGGCTTAATCTTTAAACAAAAGTTCACAATGCCTTATAGGATAATTTTTGAGCACCCACTCAAGGAGTACTAGCCCCTCATTTTGAGACACCCATCTCATGGAGTACCAACCCCTCAAATTATGTTTTGAACAATAATAGTGACTCAGAGGATTTCTCTGTTTTCAGTTAAGCACATATCTTTTTGCAGAGTTCATTCATACATTTCCATACAAACAAGGAATGATACTCTCAGAATTACAAAAATCAACAACCCTTACAGTTTTTAACACTGGTATTTATTTACATTTCAAGTATGTCGGTTGTGAAGAAATCTTCAAAAAAAAATTTCACTAGATCTCTAGATTCTCTTGCTGATTATTGAATATAAAGCTGAATACTGACAGACTATAGATGATGATTAAAAATCAATAGTAACGCTTATCTAGAGAGCTGTAAATCATCCTATTAAATAAAAAATGCAACTGCTCAAAGAGGAAACTCAATGAATATGCTGTCATGTAATGGTTTTGAGATTCAATGCAAATCCATGATGTCAGCCTGCAACTGTATTTTGAAGTTTCGATAAATGGCCACAGAGTTTGAGATTTGAGTCTTCGTAACAATTCACTAAGACAAGTAGATAGTTCTGTCGAAGGCAATTTATAACGTAGTCAGACATCCCCATAGATATCGCTAAGACTCTATGAAGTCGGTGAGACATCTCACAGACTATAAACTATTATATCAAAATGTTTATCTTTATGAGCTTTTGTTGAGACACAAGGATATCTCTCATCGGTGTTCTTTTGTTTCGTTCACAGTCGCTGTGACTTATCACTCTCGGGGAGACCTCTCGTAGAGAACACTAAGTCACACTAACAACCCTTTTTACTCTTGAGAGTCACTGTAACCTTCAACTTTCGGGAAGGCATTTCATAGAATACATTAAGTTCCACCGAAAGACTTTATCCACTCTGAGTCACTAAGACTTTATCGTCCTTTCACTGAAATCCTTTCATTCACTATCACTGTGACCAAATGATATCGGGGAGACCTCTTGTAGACTTCAAAATGTTTTGCCGAGGGTCATTTTTCACCCTATGTCGCTGAGACAATATGAAGTCGGGGAGACGCTATATAGACTGCCCTTTGTTTTGCTGAAACATCCTAAGCTCACCCTAGTTCACCAAGACAGTATCAATCTCACACCGATGGAGGTCTTTGATAGAAATCCCTTGTGATTTCATTATAATATTTCTCTCGCCGATGCACCCTTATATCTTATGAGGGTCGCTATAACATACCGACATCGGGGAGACCTCTTGTAGATCGTTTCAGTCATACCAAAACACCCTGAATTCACACCTGTTCGCCGAGACTTCCAGAAAGTCCTGCTAAATGCAATTGTCCAATGGTGGTCAGTGTAACATTGAACATCTGTTATGACATCATGCCAAAAGCAAAATTTTTGGGTGAAGTGAATCCCATATGTGATGTCGGCGAGAAAAAGCTACTTTGCCGAGACCTATTCCGAAAACCCTGACTCTTGCCGATGTGCATCCATCCACCATTCGTCAGTGTGACATACCTATTTCATTGAGACCACATACCAACGGAACAACTCTTGCTGATAGACTTCCACATACACTAGTCGGGGAGACAATGTGATTTCGCTATGACCTCAGCCCTATGGCCAAACACATGACTATATAGAACACTTTTTGTCACCGAAACAAAAGAGAAGTCTTGCCGACACCAGCCTATAAGATAAATTCAATCGCCATGACATCTAAAATGTCTTGCTGATAGGCAACTCAGACATTTCAAAGTGGATCAGGGAAACCCTACCATTCTCACACCGATATGATTAAGCTCGAAAGAGAAACATCCAAAACCTATGATGTGCAAGGAGAACCATCCTAAGATAGATTATCAATGAGAACAAACTGAAAGAGATTTTGTCATCAAGGACAAATTGTAAACACAACTAAGATTCAACAAACTTATGGTGGATTCATTGTTGCATTGAGAAGTTGTTCTTTGTGTAACATTTCTCTTCTATCTTGTATTTGTTTATGTGGTAGTGAGCCCTAGCTGTGAACCTTTTTGAATAGTGTGTCCTATTCTTGCAGCAAGACCTTGCACCAATTTTGCAATTACTTATATTGTGATCTAATCCTCACTGTGGTTTTTCCCTCATTGGGTTTTCCACATAAATCTAGCATTCTCTTATGTGTGGTGTTGTTATTTTAGTTTCTATTATCTGCATTTCATGATTAATCACTATGATAGAATAAGGTCTTAATGAATGTTTGTGGATTTGTTTACTATTGAGGGTTTTGATGTTTTAATTTTCTACAATTGATTCACCTCCCTCTCAATTTTATTTTTCATTCAACAATTGATATCAAAGCAAGGTTCCTTGAAGAAGAGCTTAACTGCTTAAGGTAGATCTAGGATGGTGAAATAGATTGATTGCCCTAGATTTGATGGAACATACTATAAATTTTGAAAGATGAAGATGGAAGGATATTTGGTAGCTCATGGATTTGAAATTGAAAAGGAAATAAAGAATAAATATGTTGTACCTTTGAATGGTCCAAGCACAAGTGATGAGATCAAGGCACATGAAATAAATGATAAGGTAAGATTTATTCTTATGAATAGTCTTTCAAATTCTGAATTGGTTAAATTTATGAATCTTAAGACTACTAAAGATGTTTGAGATAAGCTTGAAAGTATTTATGAAGGAGATGACAAGGTTAAACAAGAAAATTTGTAGAATTTGAAGGCATAATTTAAGACCATGTGAATGCCTAAAGATGAAACAATTTCTACCTACATGCAGAGAGTTGATGAGCTAGTAAGTGCTATGAGAGGTCTTGGTGCACAAGTCAAAGAACTAAGGGTAGTAAAGAAATTTCTCAAAAATCTTCCTATTTCATATAGTGAAAAGGTAGTTTCTATTGAGGAAGTTGTAAATTTAAATACTTATACTAGAGATTAGTTGATTGGTACACTAACTTTATTTGAGATGAGAAAGCTTGGTTTGAAAAATGGTACAAAAGTGGTGACTACTTTCAAGGTTGGAAAATCAGAAAAGATTGAAGATTTAGATGGAGAAGATCTCGATGATGTGGAAGCTAACTTTGTAAGAACGATAAAAAGGGAATTGGTAAGTACAAAGGAAAACTACCTTTCAAATTTTTTAGCTATGGAAATGTAGGTCATTATGCTTCAAGATGTACAAACAAAGTTATGAACAATAAGAGTAAGGAGAATAAACGAAAGATGATTAAAAGAAGTTACTATGTCAAAGAAGATGCTGGTATTTCTGACGATGAATCTGATTATGGATATTTTGATGATAATGAATGCTTGTTCTTGGCTATAAAAGATGAATCTAGTTCTGCTAATTTTTAAAGTTGTTAGAAGGAAAGCGTTTTAAAGAAGAGGGATATGATTGAAGGACACTAGTTTATGATTTTCATGCTAAACATGATAAGAAGTACTGGGTTGTTGATAGTGGCTTCTCTAATCACATGACCAGAGACAAAAGTAAGTTTTTTAAACTTGAAAAGTATAATCGAGGATTAGTTAAACTTGGAGATGATTTAGGAGCTAAAATTTGTGGAATAGGTTCAATCAGTTTTGATGGAAAGCATAATACTGAAGATGTGTACTATATTAAGGGTTTAAGGAATAATATTTTGAGTGTTGTAAAAATTTGTAGCAAAGGATATGATCTTGTGTTTAAGAATGAAAGATGTGAGATCAGAAAAGGGACTATAACTGTGATTGTTGTTGGTAAGAGGACATATGGAGATATTTATCAGTTTAAGGGTGTTTATGGTCATTACTTTATGACTCATATTAATGAAATTTGGTTATGGAATCGAAGGATGTGTCACATAAATTTTGATAATTTGGTGAGAATCAGTTCAGTTCATGCAATAAGAGATTTACTAAGAATTATAATCCCTATCAATGCTATTTGCAGAAATTCTCAGTTTGGAAAGCAAGTAAGGAGTAGTTTCAAAGGAAAGGAACAATCTACTACTACACTACTAGAGTTAATACATATAGATCTTTATGGTCCTACAAGGGTGAGAAGTCTTCAAGGTGACATGAATTTCATGCTTTTGATTGATGATTACTCTAAAATGGCATAGGTTACTTTTCTTAGATAGAAATATGATACACTAGATAGATTCAAGGCATTTCAAGCTATGGTTGAGAATGAAATGGATCTGAAAATCAAATGTTTAAGGTTTGAAGAGGTGGAGAATTAACCTCCAATGAGTTTAACATTTTTTGTGAAGTTCATGGTATAAAGAGGCACTTGTCCAACCCTAAAAATCCTCAACAAAATGAAGTGGTTGAAAGGAAAAGATAAACTATTCAAGAAGCTACTAGAACTATGATGAAAGAAGCAAATCTATCGGAAGTGTACTTGAGAGAAGCAATTCATACTAATTTTTACATACTTAACAAAGTTCAAGCTAAATCTAACAACACAAAGACCCCCTATGATGGCATGGAAGGATTCTTATTGTGAAGTAATTTAGAGTATTTGGAAGCAAATGCTATATCAAAAGAGATGAAGAAAACATAGGAAAGTTTGATGCAAGGTTTGATGAAGGTATCTTCCTTAGATATTCTACTAAAAAAAAGGTTTATAGATGCTACAACAAAAGGCTGAGAAAGATTGTTGAAAGTGAAAATGTTAAGTTTGATGAAAACTTTCAAAATTCAATTGCAATAGATGGATATGTATCTGATGAACCTGATTGCAAAGAAGAAGAAGAAGAAAAAGAAAAAGATGAAAAAAAAGAAGTACAGAATGAAGAGGATGATTCCACTATGAAGCCCATAATACCCCTAAGTATGTACAAAAGAATCATTCTGAAGAATAGATCATTGGAGACAAGAGGAAAGGAGTATTGCCAAGAAGTAGAGCTACTAAAGCTGAGGTAAATCTATGTCTACTTTCTAAAGTGGAACCTAAAATAGTGAGGCATGTAAAATATGAACATTGGATAAAGGAAATAGAAGAAGAACTTATGCATATTGAGAAAAATTAGACTTGGGAATTGGTTCCTATTGTGCATATTTTGCACACATGCCCCGCCGAAGGTAGGGACCCCCTTTTTTTTTGCTTTTGCCTTGCTCCTACTGACTTGGTCCCTACTTGCTTGCTTCAATTTTCCTTCATTTTTTTGACTTTGGGGAAAAGTTTCCTATAGATTTGGGATGTTTCTATGATGCCTAGGGATCTGCCAAGGTTTCATTGAGTTTCGAGAAGTTGCAAAAATTTCATTACAGGCCGCTGTCCCTTTGTCGTCGTCTGCAGGAATTTCTTTGCAGGCTGTTGTCCATTCACCACCATCCATGGGAATTTATTTGAGGGCCACCATCCCTCCATTGCTATCCATGGGAATTTATTTGTGAGCCACTATTCCCCTATCACCATCCACAAGAATTCCTTTGCGGGCTGCCATCCCTCCATTGCCATCCACAAGAATTTCTTTGCGGGTCATCGTCCCTCCGTTGTCGTCCACGGGCTTCCGTGTGTAGGTCACTATGTGTGGATTGCTATTTTTAGGGTGGTGGACCCTCTGACTTCCCCCTTCCAAATCTTTGCATTTCCACAAAAGGGTGCAAACTTCAAGTTTTCATCATCTAGGTCCCATAAAATGAGTGTCTTCACATGCCTAAAGGGGTTTGCATAAAATTCACCAAGTGTTTAGACATTGCATAAATTTCACTAAGTCCACTCGTAGAAGTTCGTCTACAAAATTTTGTTTGAGAAATGTCATTGTAAAGGGAAGCAAACCTAATGAGCTTAATTAATGGCTCAATTTTGATAGGGTTCATTATATATTTGTTGTTGCTATCATAGAATTTGACACTTGTTGATATTTTCCTTAAAACCATAGACCTTGGGCATAAGTTTATCTTTGTGACTTTAATGACATTATCATTCTATGAGAATTATCTATGTTGAATTTACTAGTGGTTGAATGAATGTTACTAAGGTAATTATAGATATACATTGTTTGTATGTGCTAATGCTATTGTGTAGGTTTCCAATAAATTCTGATGTCAACAAAGCCTACTACGTGGGAGAAATTCTTGCCAGTTGGTCAGTTACCAAGAAGTCAAGAAGCCGATCATTAAGAAGTCAAAGTGGGAAAACTCTCATGGAGGGAAATTCCTAATTTGAATGAAAATAATGTAACCAAATTTTAAATGGTCATATTTGTTGTTGAGAAAATCTAGGGAGTGCATTGTGCTAGACTCCTATTGAAGCAAGTCTCCTTTGACCAATTTAGTGCATGCATAACCTCCTCCATCTTTTTCTATGCTTTCAATAAATGGCATCCTCCCATTTTGATGGAGTCGACTACCTAGGTAGTTAGGGTCAGTCATTATTTTTTCTCTCTATAAATAAGGGTTAGATGCTCCTTTTGATAAGGTTGGATATTTTGAGTTTGTACTCGCATTTTCTAGTTTTAGAGTTCTATTACTAAGATGTTGTACTTATGATTTCAAGAAATAATATGACATTCTGAGTTGCTGCATTTGAGTTAGTGTAAGGGAGACTCACCCAAGGGGGCCCACTTGGTGAGAACTCCATCTATTAGTTTAAAAATTATTTTATATAAGTTGTTAGTTTCAATTTAAACAACTATTTGTTCCTGTAGCCACTGAAATTCCATTCTGTGTTTGTTCCTATAGCCAAGGTAGATAGAGTAGTTTCTTGTCTGTTTGCTAAGATTGTCATTTCTACCTTTCATTTCCAATCAAACTATTAATGCTTAGTGCAGATGTTAATTTATGTTCAGTGTTTAAGTTGATTTCCTTTCATCACTTTATTTCTAGTATTGTTTCTTTCCTAGTTTATGGATGACTATAGTAGAGTCCTAGTGCACATAATGTGCTGACCCATTTCAAGTTTACATCCCTGGGTTGACAAGTGAAATGAACCTTTATGATGAGTGAGATAGCTACTTAGTGTAGATGTTCAATCTCTAAGTCACAAACCTAAAGGGTTTGTTATTAAACCATTGCAAGAGGCCGACATTTTTGGCATCATTTTTGGGGATGGTGTCAAACTAGGAAGTTATTTGGAGTCATTGATAGTTTCTTTCTTGCTGTAGTATTTCTGAAAGTTTTCTCTTAGTATACCCATCATTTAGGAAAGTAATGACTTGCTATTCTTTCACTAATTCTTTGTGTGAGTTGGCTGATACTGAGTTGATACCGCATGCATAGAGGAAGGAGGAGATATGATCATGGGAGATTCCTTCCTAATGACCCTAATCCATTCCAGCTAGTTGAGCATCAGAATTTTCCAAGAGATGATGAAGAAGAAGAATCACACCCTTTTGTTGATGCATTTCCCAATCTAACAAGTTCTGACACTTCCTCTAAAGACCGAAATTTGATTGAGAATCCCTTTGCTTTGGAACTTCATCAAGCAACCATGGGTGATGAGAATAATGAGAATAGACACAAAAATAGACCCAACCAACCATATTTTCCATTTCCTATTACTCATTAGAATGAAGTTGACAACCTCAAGAACATCCCTGCTTCAATCCTTCCTAAGTTCTATGGAATTGTCATAAAAGACCCTGCCACTTTCCTGTTTGAGTTTGATATCCTCTGTAGAAGCTATGAATACACCACTGATGTTCATAGGCTTAAGTTGTTTCCTACCACCTTGAAAGAAATTGCATTAATATGCTTTATGAGATTAGGTAGGAATACTGTGGAAACTTGGAATGATATGAAAATGAAGTTTCTTGAGAAGTATAAAGAATATTACAGGGGCAGTGACATGTGAGGGGATGACATATTTAGGATGCAATAGAAGGAAGATGAGAGTTTGGAGGATTACATTTCAAGGTTTCTATTTTGTCTACAGAAATATCCACATCATACACTAAATGAGGAGTCTCAAAAGCCCCTCTTCCTTAGAGGGATCATTGAGAGATGCACTAATTCTTTGGACTTGATGGGAGGAGGAGATATCACCCAAGTTCCTTGGGATGATATTAAGAAGATATGTCAGAACTATTCCAGGGCAACTTCAAAGAAGGGAAGAGGCTACCAATCCTCTATGGGTAAATCATCCACCAATGGAGTTTCAAGGATGAAGATTACTCACTTGTTTGTAGACTTCAAGCAAGACATCATAAAAAATCTAGCTACTTAGCTAGATACACTTCAAGCAAGACATCATAAAAAATCTATCTACTTAGCTGGATACACTTCAAGCAAAGAAGAAACATGAGGAGGCTGAGGTAATGTTGGCAGAATAATTCCCTTATTGTAGACAAAAGCACTATGGATGCAAAATGGTAGCTAATATTGATAGCAAGAATATTTCACCTGAGTTCAAGCCAATCTAGGGTGATGATGATCAAGTCTACTACATTGCACAAAGGAGACCATGGGCCCCAAGACAAGGTATGCCACACCATATCCCTTATCTTTTGTTGGGCCATATTTCAATTCTTATGCATCTGGTAACCAATGGCAATCCCCATATCCATCCAACTATGGTAGATATCCACCTCAACCTTGGAATAACCCTCTAAATACCTAGCTCAGTCACCAAAAATCTCCACCCCAGTGGCAACAACCTCAGGGGAATTGGCAGCAGTTTTAGGGAAGTTGGCAGCCACCTCCATGAAACTGGCAGCAAACATCCCAATGGAGGGGAGGACAACAATGGCCACACCAGACAACTGGTTATATGTAGCCACCTTCATAGCCCAAACAACCTACTATAATTCCTCCTTCTACTAGCTCAAGTTCAAGCACACCTAGACCTAATTAGTTACTAGCTCAGTCCACACCTAACCAAAATAACAAACCATAGCAACAACAACTAGTATATTCTATAGATTCTAATCAATTTCCTACATATGCTGTGAGTGTGAGTGACATCTACCTATGTTCAGGAGCTACTTTTCCAACTCCTTCCACTCCTATCATCATCGAGCTTCCTGTGGAAGAAGATGAGTCTCTGAATGTCCCCATTCAGCCTGGTGTGCCCAGAAATCCTAAACCAGTCCAATAGACTAATCAAGATCCACCATTTACTCAAAGGTTAGAAGTTGTTAAATAAAAGGAAGAGAAGGAAGAAACAAATTTTGACATCTTGGATTAGTTGAAACACATGTGTTAGGATACCTTTGTTTCAAGCCTTAAAAGATGTCCCTATCTATGGAAAAGCAATTAAAGAAGCAAGCCTAAAAAATATAGGGAGGAAAAAGAAAGACCCCACCACGGTCCATGTGGTAGGATAGTTAGTAGACATCATGCTTGGAAAAGTTACAGTTCCCAAGTACACTAACCCAGGTAGCCCTATGGTAGGAGTTGTCATAAATGGAATCCAAATAAGGAATGCTCTAGTTGACTTGGGAGCAACAATAAATCTGATGACCAAAGACATCCTGCAACAACTCAATGTTGCAAACATGAGACCCACTCCTACTATCTTGCAGCTTGTTGATAGTTCCACTATCAAGATTGATGGTATAGTAGAGGACCTTGTGGTAACTCTACATTATTGGGAGTACTCAACATATTGTATGATTCTTTCTCCTAAAGCTACACTAGGTGGGTATCTGGTTATTCTAGGAAGGCCATGGTTAGCCACAATAGATGCCTAGATTGGATGTCGGTCAGGGGACATGACTATTTATGATGGGAGGAGCACCAAAAAGCTTGTTCTCTACCCTCCTGCTCAACCATCCCATGACATGGATAACCCCATATGGCCACATGTTGGAGAAGAGGTCGAGGAAGTCAATTCAGTGGCACGACTCATGATGCTAGGCAGAAGTTATTTCATTCAGCTTTAGGAAGAAGATGAAGTGTTATCCCACATAATTTAGAACCATTGTGAGGTGTATGAAGAGTCATCTACTCATGAATCTAGTTCTTCCAGTTCAATGAAGACACTTCTTCCCGCTCTTCCTACAATTGAACTTCCTACAACAACTGATATGCTCGATACATTGTTGTGACATGAATTAAAAATTCCAAGTATTAGTGAAGCAATTATGATAGAGTTAACCACACAAGTGCAAGTTTCAGAAGGAAAACATCTAAATATTAACACCAAGTTGAGTCAAGAGCAACAATTGTCTTTGAAAAACCTTTTGAAGACCCACCAACATGAATTTGCATGGGACTACCATGGCATGAAGGGATTGGAACCTAAGCTCTATACTCATATGATATACATAAGAGATGACTACACACTAGTAAGGCAACCACAAGGAAGAATCAACCCTGCATTGAGGGAGACTGTCAAAGGGGAACTTCATAAATTATTGGATACAGGATTTATCTACCCCATCTTAGACAATCAGTGGGTGTCTCCATTGGTGATTGTGCCTAAAAAGGAGGGAAGTGGAGAGTTTGTGTTGACTACAGGGAACTCAAATCTGCCACCAAGAAGGATCATTTTCCCCTTCCTTTCATAGACCAAGTGCCGGATTCCCTTGCATGCAAGCAATATTTTTATTTTCTAGATGGATTCGATGGCTATAGTCAAATACAAATTGCACATGAGGATCAAGAGAATACCACCTTCACCTATCCATGGGGGACTTATGCCTACTTAGTGCTCCCATTTGGTCTGTGTAATGGACCTACACCTTTTCAAAGGGTAGTCATTAGCATATTTTAAGACATCTCACATGATTGCATGGAGATTTATATGGATGATTTTACTACCTATGGTGTTGATTTTGCAGAAGCCCTAGAGAATCTAAGGAAGGTATTATCGAGATGTGAAGACCATAACCTATCATTGAATAGTGAGAAGTGTTTCATGATGATGCAGGAAGGGGTAGTCCTTGGACACTACATCTCTAAAAATGGAATTCAAGTAGACCCAACCAAGATTGAATTGATTACCAATCTGCCTATTCCTGCAAAGGAAAAAGATGTTAGAAGTTTCTTGGGTCATGCAGGGTACTATAGGAATTTTATCAAAGACTTCAAAAAAATGGCAGCACCACTGTACAATCTCCTCACTAAATATGTTGAATTCCAGTGGACAGAGGATTGTGACAAGGCATTCTTTGATCTAAAAGCAGCTTTAACCCATGCTCCTATACTCAAAGGTCCTAATTGGGAGCTTGATTTTCACATTCATATAGATGCATTAGACTATGTTGTAGGAGATGTATTGGGAAAAAAAGAAGGAACCATTGAGAATGCAATCTATTTTGTCAGCAAAAACCTACAAGGGGATGAATTTAATTACACAGTGACAAAAAAAGAAATGTTGGCAGTCATCTATGCCCTTAACAAATTCAAGTAATAAGATACCTCATGAATAAGTCCCTCATTTTAGGTAGGCTAGGAAGATGGTTGTTGCTGATGTAGCAGTTTGACATCACCAAACCAGGAAAAAAAATGTAGCAGATTTTCTTTCTAGATTTACTACAACAAAAGATAATCAAGTCATTGATGACTCTTTCCCTGATGAACATTTGTTTTCCATCAGTGTGCATACCCCTTGGTATGCTGACATAGCCAATTAACTAGTTAGAGGGAGAGTTCCTCCTCATTTCTCTCCAAAAGAGAGAAGGGTACTCATTGAGAAAACCTTTCCTTTTTCATGGATTGTAGGCTATTTGTTCTACATTGGACTAGACCATGTCATGAGATGTGTAAGGGACGATGAGACATATGATATATTGCATGCATGTCATAATGAACCTTGTGGAGGGAATTTTGTAGCCAAGAGGTCAGAAATGAAGATCCTTAATATAGGATATTACTATCCCAGACTTCATAAGGATGCATGTAGGTATACAAGGAAGTATGATAGATGCCAAAGGACGGGTTGGCCAACCAAATCTAATAAATGGGGGCTTGATTTTGTAGGAAAAATTGATAGTAATCACTCCATTGCTAAAGGATGACAATAGATGCCTCTTTAACCACAGGGAGTAATCACTTCATTTGATAAATGGGGGTTGGATTTTGTAGGACGCATTGATCCTCCATCAAATGTTAAATCCTACATCTTGGTTTGCACTGACTATGTGACCAAGTGGGTTGATGTTAAAGCAATGAAGCATGCCCGAGATAATAAGGTTGCATAATTTCATTATGAGGAAATTTTCACTCATTATGGGGTTCCAAGGGAGATAATGACTGATCAAGGGGCCCAATTTACATCAACTATTGTCACAACACTAGTTAATGAATGTAATGTGAGGCACATGAAGTCTGCTCCCTATCACCCTCAGGCCAATGGCCAATCTGAGGTAACCAACAGGGAAATTGAGGCAATTTTGACCAAAACAATGGCTATTCATAGGAGAGACTGGGCAAATAGGCTACTAGAGGCTGTCTAGGCCTATAGGACCACCTAGAAAACAACCACAAGTTTCACTCCTTTTGAATTACTGTATGGGAATACAACTATGATGCCCATTGAATTTGAGCATAAGACTCTTAGGACTGTACTCGACTTAGGGATGGATATCTCTGAGGCACAAAAGAACAAAATCATGTAGCTGAATAATTTGGATGAGATGAGAATGATAGCCTTGCATCATACTAAGGTATTGCAAAATAAAAGGGTGAAATGGAATGATAAGCACATAAAGGACAAGAAGTTCCAGCCTGGTGACTGGGCACTTTTCTATGACTCTAGGTATCAAGACAATGCAGGAAAATTGCAGACTAGATGGTTGGGACTATATGAAGTTACAAAAGTCTTTTTGAACAGAGTTGTACAACTCACCACAATTGACCCTGTTTGATTCAAAATTTTGGTCAACGGTCACCATCTAAGGTTGTATCACAAGCCAATGCC